>JAVTVY010035078.1:0-14671 GCA_036873755.1 Hanleya hanleyi | reverse complement strand
TCAAGACCTTGGAAGGGACCTTGTTGCCTTTACATATGTCGGCAAGATCAGGTTCCGGTTCCGCGGCCTTAAAGTCATATGCCGAATCATGAATTCCGTACGCTCTAGGCGTGGGCTTCTCCACCGGAAGTGGTGCCGAAGCGGAAGCCGGTCTAAAGAGTGCACGTTTTCCCGTTCTTGTAATACGTTCCTGCATTGTTTTAGGCTGGGCTAAAACCGTATCAAGAACGGAACATAAACCATGAATGGCATCTGACGCAGGAAGTGACGACGTCTGCATGGTAGTTGTCAACGGAGCCTCTGCCATAGTATGTAGGCGAGAGGACGTCGGCGGTGGGGGTCGTGACATATTAGGGTACAACTCGTACAGAGCTTCTAGTACCTCTGAATATGAACGTCTCTCCGGATCATGATCACTGTCATTATCCTCAATGGATTGACGTTGCGCGACCCCCTGACGTCTCATCGATGGGTCAGTAGACAAATCAATCGGATCAGACGATACTACCGGAAGCTGTGTCGGAACCGGGGATGGAACCTGAACAGTACCGGAAGCGGAAGTCAAGAGTCGCCGGAACTGATCTAGTTCAGCTGCCTGTTGTTCCATTCTTTGCAGAATAACAGCAGACAGAGAACCATCAATAACCGGAACTCCCGTATTGATTTGTGGACTATTAGAGACCCGCCTATAAGGGGATGCAATAGGCCTAGCCCACTGCATTTCCGGACGAACCGGAAGTCTCAACCCACCGGGGTTTGTCACAACAGGCCTCCTTATAGTGGGACCGGAAGGACGAAAAGTCCTAACCGGAATCCCGGAGTTAACCATACCGGAACCCGCAGGCGACCGGAATTGGCTGACAGGAAGTTGATAATGAGCCCTATATGGGTTTATGACACCCGACCCAGAACCATTCTCAGTCATACCCTGTTGTGACTGGAACAATGCCGTATTGTTTCTATTAACACTCTGAGGTATTAAGTGTGAAACTGGCATTGTTCCTGCAGAACAATGACCTCGATCCCCTGCGTTTGTCAACCCAGAGGTGTTCAATTGCAAGGGATTTAATCCTACCCGGCCTTGCGTGATAACTCCCGTGACTGGGGTATTACGTAAGGTCGTGGAGTTTACTCCTGGTAAGACCATGGATACATTGTCTCTATATCCACCAGAGGTATTGTCTGCTGTGCTGAAATTAACTATACCTGGTATTACACCATAGTTATTTACAGCACCACTTACCATGCCTAAGGCTGCCCCTGGAGCAACAGGGAGTGTCGAAATTGGTTGACGACCAACAAACGACACCTGGGAATTATTAGATATCGGGGTATTCCCAGCGGGAGTCCCCCCAGTGATATCATTCCCAACAGCACATACGGGCGTACTTACAACGTCACCAGTGTTTATGCCCGGAGTCAAAGTGGTCCTCATCTCGTTCGTCTCGATTTCCATGGGGGACACACTTTCGGGAAGATCTAGTTCCACTGTGACCTCGGCTGACTCTCCCGTACCTTCATCTAGGACGGACCCCATTACTTTTACCTGTTTCTTCCTTTTACCTGTGGACAGATCAGAAACAAAAGTACTAGTGCTTGGCGCAATACCTTTATCTAATAAAGAACGTAAAGGGCCCATCCAAGGACTGCCAATCGATGCAGGCTTCTTCGCCGTCCCATTTTCAATAAAATGGGAGGGCGGAGTCATGATATTAGTCTCCGACATTAAACCAGGGGGAAGGGAACCCGCACGAGACCCGGTCATTAAATCTTGAAATAAATCATCGGGCCATTGTTGACACTCCTGACATCTATGGGTACAATCACAAGCAATATTGCCTCGACACGCAAGACAAACAGAATGTAAGTCGGTCGTTGATTTAGACTTCCCACAGACGGAACAGAACATAGAGGCCATTATTTTATCGACAGATATACACAAGAATACTTCCCAACTTGATCTTTTCGTTGCTTTGTAGACTTGTAGATGATGTTATCACTCGTTGTAAACGTAAAATCCTTCCGTAATACGCTGGAGCTTTACACACGATCTTTACAGTAGCTAGCTAAGTAAAGAAGTGAAGATCTATTGTGATTGAGTGCTGGCGTGGGTGATTAGGCGGGAAATGAACTGTGCTATTGTTTTAATTTCTTCACTTGTTAATCCGTGTTTGCACACGAACGCATATGTCAGTAAGGTCAGTTTCACTGTGTAAAAAATAATAATATTTCTTAGTTAATTTAAAGATTTTAGAGGGTGATCAGAAAGTTATTAAAACAACTGATTGGATTGTGTTCACAAAACATGAGGTAATTGTATTCTGATAGGGTGATTGAATACACGCCTTGCCAGTCGTCTAAAAAGAGCAAAAAGCGCCATATATCATTCCCATAGTAGAACCACGAGTACAATTTTGCCTCACGCATGCTGTAAGTATAGTCACGGACTGAAAATACCTAAAAAAAAAGTATTTCAAAGAATTTTTTATGTGATTTCTTTAGACTTCTCCTACTCTGGAAAGGTTCAGTGATATTACAGGTCCCTGTCAGCTTCTGAGACTGTCTATATAAACAAACTTACGTCAGTGATTTTCGCGAGGCCCATGTTCACGGAGGAGAAACAACTATCCCTACTTCCGGGATTTTGACGAAATTTGCCATGCTTGCGGGTAGAGCAACTTTATCTTCCGGGTAAAATGTCCGATTCTAACAGACGGAGGTCAATCTTCCGACAATTCAGACAAACCGTCTAAGTAAGTAGTAGACATACAGCTACCAGTTGGTGATAGAGATTCTTATGAACCTATAGAGGCTAAGAACGAGCTGTATTGTTGTCTGGATGTTTCTGTATAATCTTCACAAAATAGGCAGTCAATTGTGCAAGCGAACATTTGTCAAAACCGTGCGAGTTAATTGTACGCCAGTTTGTCTTCAATCTTCGGTTATATGATGGATCGTCCACTGTATAGCAGGGTAGAACCATTGGTGCTTGAATTATATGCTACCGAACGTTTTTTTGACGTACATTTCATTAATCTGCACTTTTGGTGATATTATTCAGTCTTCCGGTTGCATTTACTCATGCTTCCAGGTAATACATTTGAAATATAATATACAAGGGAGTGCACTTTCTACCTAGAAAGTTAAATGATTATACAAACGATAACCCAACCGGGCCTGGGGGCATTATGCCTCCCCCTACCAAACTTTGTACTCTGTCTCCGGAAAAGACAGAATACTGAAAGCTGAAACTCCGTGACTTTGCTTATCATACTGGGGTCTTTTGGAGCCTATTCGCATAATCAACTGAGCAGAGAATCATGGGCAAATCTGCAATTGCGGCCATGTGGGGAACCAGAAAAGTGATATTTACACTAAGTTCTTGCTTTTCTGCATGGAAAAGTGAACAAAACTATTTTATTTCCTATCAGATTATTATTTACTAATTTATCAGGCCGTTTGTACGAGGAAATCAAAAGAATAAAGAAATCGAAAAATCCGACCTGAAAATGGACAAAAAATGTCTTCTTTTTTTAAATGACAACACAGGTGAGATGGTGTTAGCAATTTTGCTTTCTTTCACATTTCTTCTGATGTTATGGGCAATATTAATGGATATTCATTCATGGGAAATAACAGTCGTCATTTCAGTTGTTCGGTTACATATCAGAACGCCTTGGAAAAACACTTTCAAGTTCACAATGGAAACTTCAGGTTTGTTCTAAATGGTTCACGGTACTAGGTGATTGAATCAAGTGTTTAATTCATAGCACGTGCGATATATTACATAACATAACTGTTCAAGTCGTTTTCCCACTTCACGCTGTAAACCGATGTGTGTCCGCTTTATTTTATAATCTGATTGAAACTGAAAGGACCGACGCCAAGACATTGTGACGTCACATGAACAACGTAACTTTAGCGACGTCCGATTTGATTACAATTTTTTTCAATTATTATTTTATTTCTGATGTCACCTTTCAGCGTTTAGTTCCAGACGTTTAGGCTAGAGAGAAACGGCCAAGTAGAAAATTAAGTTAGAACGTTTTGTTTAGACCCTAAATTATGTGCCCGATTGAGTTGGCGGTTCATGGTAATCAGTTGCGAACCATTACAGTTTGTTAATCCAGGAAGCAAAATTCCTGCTCAAAAGGTTTGATGCAGAAAAACGTAACAGGTCAATAGAAGGTTGAAGGTTAAAGCATATATAAAGACCCCCTACATCCGACCGTCGCCAGCCGATTGAAATGACGAGTGTTATTTCCCGTGAATGAATATCCATTAATACTGCCCATAATCTCACAGGACATGTGAAAGAAATCCAAATTGCTAACATCACCACGTCGGTATTGCGAAAATAGCCCCACCGGCTGACCAACGGCTGACATAATTTAGGGTCTAAAAAACGTCTTGAACTTAATTTTGATTCAATCACCTAGTACCATGAACCATTTAGAACAAACCTGAAGTTTCCACCGTGAGCTTGAAGGTGTTTTTCCAGGGTGTGATGGGGAGAGTACATCCTCAAACAAATTTTGCACTGGACTGGCCTACTATGGGTACGCTGAACATGTCAATTTAGAACATCTTCTCGCACTGATTGCAAGGAATCGTCTTACCACTATGCACTTGCAGATGTCTCTTGAGGTTGAAATTTCGAGCAAACACTCTTTGACAATAAGAGCAGTGAATGACATTTTCAGTGAATGACGTCTGACATAGTGCTATTTCTAAAGTGTAATTTTGTTAGCATCGTACCATGAGGCATGACTTTTCACCAGAGAGGCATTTTATTTACCCACCTAAGAGGGGTCAAGAGAAAACCAACCGAGCAGATAAATTCAGAAGAGGCTCTTCCTATCGGCAGCAAGTGGTTGGCTGTTTCCGTGTGCTTGTCACTTGAGGGTTTTCAGTCAGCGACAGGTGTAATGGCCCAACGCTATCATTCAGAGAATGTACATATGACATACCGGATTCCGAACCTGACATGTCTAGCCATCTGCTAACAGATGAACGGATAGCTGCTGTGAATAATAATTATACTGAAATGAGAGCTTCGCAAATATATTATGGGGGACCATTTAGCAAAAATGAGAAGGCAAGCCTTATTTCACAATAGGCTAAATTATTATACCCCATGTAAATTCCACGAATATTCATTGAATGAAAGCCTATCACGTGTTCTTCTGTAAATCGTGATGTCTCATGATTTTGTTAGTCTGTCGTTGTACCGCGAAACATAGCAATTTTTCACGGCACAGCGTTGTACATGATAAATACTCCTCTCTTGTGACGCAGTTGCCTCCCATTGCGCGCGCGCCAAACATTTCTCAGGTTGGAAAGTGGCGAATTTTCTATCACGGCTTTGGCGAAGGAAAATGATGATCCAGGAGTTGAAGCTTGCATATGTCAGTGGAATAAACGTGATACCCGGTGAAATTGTACGTAACCACAGCAAGAAGGTCGGTCATTTTTTCAGTGATAAAACGCGACGGAATGTATCGTAGTAAGTACGGCATCAGTCGGGTCAGTGCTCGGAACTGACTCACCGGTACCGGTACTCCGAAACATAGACCTATGCATACCGATGCAATTTTTCGCAATCGAGAAAGGTGATGTACAACGAGCGCTGTGCATCTGATGGAAAATTCTCACATGATAGGCTGGTCACATGAATGCAGTAAATGAAGGCATATGTTAAGCCTGCTGAGCCTGAAGAAAACCCAAGGGGGTGGGGGTAGGGAGGTGTGTGAAAATGGTGAAAATGTTTATCGATTACCCGGAAGCATGAGTAAGTGTACCCGGAAGACTGGATAATATCATCAAAAGTGCTGAATAATGAAAAGTACGTCGAAAAAACGTTCGGTAGCATATAATTCAAGCACCAATGGGACTACCCTGCTGTACAGTGGGCGATCCGTCATATAACCGAAGATTGAAGACAACTGGCGTGCAATTAACTCGCATGGATTTGGCAAATGTTCGCTTGCACAATTGACTGCCTATTTTGTGAAGATTATACAGAAACATCCAGACAACAATACAGCTCGTTCTAAGCCTCTAAAGGTTCATAAGAATCTCTATCACCAACTGGTAGCTGTATCTCTACTACTTACTTAGACGGCTTGTCTGAATTGTCGGAAATTGACCTCTGTCTGTTCCCAAGGCGTTAGAATCGGCCATTTTACCCGGAAGATAAAGTTACTCTACCCGCAAGCATGGTAAATTTTGGCAAAATCCCAGAAGTAGGGATAGTTGTTTCTCCTCCGTGATGTTGAAGGCATTGCTGTATCTGAATCTTGCTCCTGAAACAGGGGCAATAACTCTTCTTTTCTGCCACTTTCAGACGACCGGCAAGTCATGTATTATTGCAGGAATTACCGTAATGGACTATATCATAAACCAGTGCATTGTTGGAAGATCTCTAAAAACTGCAATAGACATGGCATATTCATTGATTTGCAGGTATTAAAGTATGTTGGCATATTCATTGATTTGCAGGTATTAAAGTATGTTGGCAAATTCATTGGCTGTTGGGGATGGTTTGGAGCCACCCTAATTAGTTTTCTGAATAATGACATTAAAATTTCCAACTCATATTCAAGATGGAACATGTACCTAAAGATTGCGAGTTGAATGCAGCCACCAGTTGAGGACTCAACATGGCCTCTAGTCTGTTCTTGAGCTTCTCCAGGTACTGACATCTCTCTGCATAGTCCGGGGTATCTACTAACATTTGCTACAAACATTGTGGCCAAAATAACACATGAAAAACATCTGGAGAAATGTTAGTTTCGGCCTCAAAAACCAATTAAGGCCACAACATTTTTATTTTTTGTTTCACAGGCAGATTTTAATATTTTCAACAGTGAAGGCGATAATAAAAACAACATGAGATTGATCTAATCAAAACCCCTCGGCTTTCCCCAAGTGATTGAGACCCATGTGTAGTGTGAATTGGGGAAGAGATAGTTCTATGTGGGATGATCATGATATAGTTGGTTACATTCAGGCATATAGGACAGAAATAGAGATTAATATATCTGTAAAGGGGCATAACTCTGTAACATATGGGCCGAGGGGAGCCACTTTCGATCGGTGTCTGACTTACCACTCCGTAAAATAAGAACCAAGACGAATATGCTGTACCGAACATGCATCTGCAGATATAACTTGTACATTCAGCTACAGATAACAAAATCGGAGATTATTACATCCGAAAGGGCATAACTCCATAAGCCGAGGCGAATAATCCTTCGTTGGCTTGTAGAATACAACAATATAAATAAGTTTCCAAAATATAGTAGCTATACTGAACACAGTTCTGCATATATAGCTGATTACATGTATATTCAGGCATTTTGGACAGAAATAGAAATTACGATATCTGGAAAGGAGCATAACTCTGTAAAATATGGGCCGAGGGGAACCACTTTCGATAGGCGTCTAACTTAGCACTAGATAAATAAGTGTTGAAAATTTGGTGGTTGTGTCTCAAGCGGTTTTGCCTAAAATGCGGTAACGGACGGACGGACATACATGGCGACGATAATACCCCGAGGCCAAAATGGCCGACCAGACTAAGGAAAGCTCATCTACCCACAGAAAGAAAGGGGGAGGAACTTCAAAAGTTCAGATTAAGTTTTATTTTATTATTGCTTCCAATCCTAAAAAAAAAAAAAATCTGCATGTGAAACAAATAATAAAATTGGCGTGGCATGATACAGAGCGCATGACAATGGCTTCACAATAATTTTAAGTCTCAATGATTCAAAATTCGACATACTTTTATAAAAATATCAGTGTAATGAATTTACTGAAACAAAACTTTATGTTTTTTTTAATACAATACTGAAATACAGCAATTCCAAATTCTAGCACCTCCTACCATTGTACCCGAATGGACATACTGACTGAACAAAATTAACAAATAAAGCATGGTTTATTCAGCTTGATTCTTACCAAGGACTGCTGCATACCAACAAGTTTGGATGTTATCTGGAAAAACAATTAAATTCAGAGCATAACTTTATATGAGCAAACTGCAGAATTATGTGTACATGTAAACAATGGTTAATACTACTGTGCATATTATCATTTTTAAAACATAAGGCAACACTGTGTTGTTCGAACATTGTCAACTATCCAGAGCAGACAAAGATTTAACCCTGAACAGTACAAGAGGACTGAAAGACATTGGGAACAAGACTGAAATCATTCAAGGGTTCTACCAAATACCCCCTGCACACTTTGCATAAAAAACACACAGAGCAGTCATGTAAATAACAAAATGACCCATGACATCAGAGTCTGATTACAATCACGTCATATAATATCAATTTGTCAGTTGTGTCGGACGTCTTAATATAACATTCGCTACGACTGCTCGCTACGAAAAATTATAATCAGACTCCGACGTCATGCATCAGCAGGTCATTGTCTTCGTCGTCTCCAAACAGGCGTGGTAATGAAAAATTTCAAGTTTGTTTCTTTTAACCTTCAACCATTCCCAGAAACAGTAAACAGTAAACCGCTACCGGTATTAAATGTCAAATATAATCTCTTACAACAATTTTTCATCAAAAAAGTATGGAATGTGGAGAACATTTGTTAGAACCTTTGACATTTACACTGATTCAGAAACAGTGTTATCCGATCAAATTGCAGGCAAGTATGGTTCAAATTTTGGAATGAAACGAGTCAAACTTTTCCTGAATATCCAGTATTTGGGGTACATTTATGGGGCTTATAGACATTCAATCAATGGGGCCCTCGTGTAATACCAATCATCCAAACAGATTCCTTGATTACCACTTCCTGTTTGGCAATTTTGGCCCATTTAGTCAATCCACTGACAGAATTACCACTTCCTGTTTATCTCCTGGCTCTAATGTGCAAGTCCCACATTCATACGAATATTTTAAGCAAAATTTGACCAAAAGTTTATGATTGTGTGGATAGGAAGACAATCTCGACAGTATCTAACCCTTCTCCCTTCCCCATCTTGAATGTTCAATGTAAAATTGAAAATGGCTATCAGGAAATTTATTTTTCTAGAAACTCACGGCCTGAACATCCTGTGAAGAAAAGACGTCCTCCACATCGGCAGATAAGGTCGTCCAGTTGTCAGCTTCCTATTATAATAATACAACACAACAAGCATTCTAAGCAACGTTTTCACAGAATCAGTCGATTCGGATTTAAATTCATGATTTTGTTTGTTTAACAATGGCAGTGACTAATCAGTGAAATACAATAAACTGAGGATTGCAAGAACACAAAGTTTCTCGACTTGTCGAAGTAATATTGTTTAAATCAGGCCTTCCCATTATCGCAATAACAAAAGTCATACCTCGATGAGCAGCAGTCTGACTACTGTTTGCTTATATAAGGGGAAATATTTTTAACTACAGATAACAGGCTAATTCCCAACTGAACCCTATCTGGTTTGGGTACTGCAGCCTGGGGTGGAGGGGGAGAGGGATCATCTCAAAAAGGCATTTTTGGACGATTTTTATTATTTTTTATTTATTGTTTTCTTTGCAAAAACTGCATGATAAATTAGTTAACTTAATAATATTCTGATGTTAAATAAATAGCTTTTGCTCATTTTTTTCGCAGTAAATTTAAAGCAGAAATTTGAATAAAAACCTTACATGGTCGTCAGTTTGGATTTATCCATGGTCCTTTGCTTGGGGGTTTATGTAAATAGGTTCAAAATGCCCCCAGTAAACTACTACAAAGTCACGGAGTGTCAGCTCTCAATTGTTTTCGTTCCAGAGGTAAGAGCGAAAAACCAACAGGGGGACGGAAAGTGCCTCCACGCCCCACCCAGGTCAGGTAGGGTTACTCATCACAGTAAGAATATTGATACTGTTTTTTAATAACAGGGTATCTGCCATCACTAGATGAAACAACAAATGCCTTATAGGCTTCAATATACGTAAGTACATGTCCAACTATAACCCTTTAAAACATATTGTATTAAACAGAATTTGACCTTGAGGAAATAAGTCAAGGTCAGTCAACTTGGATAGGCTTCTAATTAATCACCAGTTGCAGTAATGTAGTGCAAATTTGAAGAGTTGAGCCATGATCCCTCAGGATGCTGCAATAACAAGAATTTGACCTGATAAAATAGGTAAAGGTTAGTCAAACCATAAAGGCCTCTAATCAATCACGAATTACATAGGCCTATGTAGTATGAATTTGAAGAGCCTAGATGTAATCCTTCAAAAGTTATCATCAATACTCAAATTTGACCGAGATAAAATAGTCCTCAGTCCTCTTCACTAGGCTTCTGACCCATCACTAGTTGCATATGAATTTAGAGAGCCTGGCTATAATCCTTCAACAGGTATTGTGTTATCAAGCAAGATGACAGGCAGACGAACGGACCAAGCAGACAATACCCTTTGGCAAAAATTGGCTGAGGGCTAAAAATCAATTGACTTCTTATTTGTCATCACACAATCCACATCTTTGAACTGTACTAATAGAATAAACATAACAAGTTTCAATGATTTACTGATCTTTCAACTGTGACCTTGAACTTTGACCTAAAAATGGATAGGGTTCTTCTTTGACCGATGGGTAATGTATATCCAAAGTTTGGTACCAATCCAAGACCTGAAACTGGAGATATTGCACGGACGAGCAAAAGTTAAGAGAAGGACAGACGGACAGAAATAGCTATAGCAGCTCATCATTATGGCGGGCATATAAAAATCTCCATGTATAAGCATCAGTAGGTCTAAGACTGGAACAGTCCAGAGACTGCCACCATATGCATGGACACAGGCAGTAGCAGGACTGCTGTTCATTGAGGCATCCATTGTTATTGTGTTAATGCAAGAAAGTGAGATTATCTTATCATTTCTCTCGAAACATATGTGAACTGAATAACCTTGAGGGCATCAGAGGCTGCCTTCATCCGAGACTTGATGCCATCCAACTGAAGTAACATCTGCATGGACTGAGCCGTGTTCTGTTCCACCTACGAAAGAAAGAGCCACGAGGGATACAGGAAATTTATTTGGCGTAAATCCTCTAATAATTCAATCACAGGAAGTAAAATTTCCCACCATAAAATCAGGGGGTGATCAAATTAGGAAGTTGACAAAATGGTCCAAAAAATCACGAAGATGATGCATTACTTTTTCGTTATTTTAATGAATTTAGATGGTGATCAAATTTATTACGACTGATTGAATGGGGATCGCCAGCCACACTAGGTGGCGCTAGTGCTCCAACAGGTAAAGAAGCCATAGTGTCATAAAACGAACAATTATAATGCCATTACATTATAAGGTTGCGTTTGTGACATCCTGAAAAATTACATGGGCATGCGCCAGTTACCTCTTCGTACACATAGCCACCTAGCGTCAGCTGGAGCTGGTGAACCCCATTTGTCCATAAAACTGCGAGTGATTGAATTTTAACAGGGTGATTCAATTATGAAAAGCTCTACGATATCATAATCATTGCTGTACCCCTTCATGTTAAAGAGGTAGTAGCGTGATTTTAATTGTTCAGGTAAACTGAACAGCATGATCACTTGCAACATTTGCCAGAAGATTTGTAAGTCGTGAAGTCTTGTATTTCTTATAGGGACCAATGTTGTCAGATTCTTCAATTCGGTATAATGAACAACATTAAAACGGGAAATGACTGAGATGACGTCGGATAACGTGACCAGGTGTCCATGACGTCACGTTAGAAGCCGTCATCGTGTAATAAAAGTTCTAAGATCGAGTATGACGTTGCGAAGCATCACACCCGGAATGCCAATGCGCCTTTTGTGACGTCATCTCAGGCACTGGAGCCAAGTGCAGGTGCTGTCACGTTTTTCAGAGAATGTCAGAAGTGTGATTTCAATGCCCGTGATATTAAACAAGCATTCTGAGAACCCCAACATCTCGCCTTGCGGGGTCATCCGCCAAAGGTGCAGCAGTATTGAAAGCATACATGTAGAGCAAACAATAAGGTCTGGAATAAGTGATGCGGTACAGACAATAATGTCTGGAATAGATTATCTGGTACAGACAATAACATCAGTCCCATGTGGGATTACTGGCAAAAGTTAATCCCATGTAGGATGGATAGGTCAGTGCAGTCGGATTACTGGTACGGCATTCCAGTGTGAGATTACTGCTGGGTGGACCAGTCCCATGTTATTACTGATGGATAGTCCTCTGTGGGATTACTGCTGGATAGTCCAGTCCCAAGTGGGATTACTACCATCACCATCATGGTATGGATGGTAGTGATGGTATGGATGGTAGTGATGGTATGGATGGTAGTGATGGTAGTGATGGTATGGATGGTAGTGATGGGATGGATGGTAGTGATGGGATGGATGGTAGTGATGGTAGGAATGGTAGTGATGGTATGGATAGTAGTGATGGTATGGATGGTAGTGATGGTATGGATGGTAGTGATGGTATGGATGGTAGTGATGGTATGGATAGTAGAGATGGTATGGATAGTAGTGATGGTATGGATAGTAGTGATGGTATGGATGGTAGTGATGGAATGGATGGTAGTGATGGTAGGAATGGTAGTGATGGTATGGATGGTAGTGATGGGATGGATGGTAGTGATGGTAGGAATGGTAGTGATGGTATGGATAGTAGTGATGGTAGTGATGGTATGGATGGTAGTGATGGTATGGATGGTAGTGATGGTATGGATGGTAGTGATGGTATGGATAGTAGTGATGGTATGGATAGTAGTGATGGTATGGATGGTAGTGATGGTATAGATGGTAGTGATGGTATGGATAGTAGTGATGGTAGGAATGGTATGGATAGTAGTGATGGTAGAAATGGTAGTGATGGTATGGATGGTAGTGATGGTATGGATGTGATGGTATGGATGGTAGTGATGGTATGGATGGTAGTGATGGTATGGATGGTAGTGATGGTATAGATGGTAATGATGGTATGGATGGTAGTGATGGCATGGATGGTAGTGATGGTATGGATGGTAGTGATGGTATGGATGGTAGTGATGGTATAGATGGTAGTGATGGTATGGATGGTAGTGATGGTATGGATGGTATGGATGGTAGTGATGGTATGGATGGTAGTGATGGAATGGATGGTAGTGATGGTAGGAATGGTAGTGATGGTATGGATGGTAGTGATGGTATGGATAGTAGTGATGGTAGGAATGGTATGGATAGTAGTGATGGTAGAAATGGTAGTGATGGTATGGATGGTAGTGATGGTATGGATGTGATGGTATGGATGGTAGTGATGGTATGGATGGTAGTGATGGTATGGATGGTAGTGATGGTATAGATCGTAGTGATGGTATGGATGGTAGTGATGGCATGGATGGTAGTGATGGTAGGAATGGTATGGATGGTAGTGATGGTATGGATGGTAGTGATGGTAGGAATGGTAGTTATGGTATGGATGGTAGTGATGGTATGGATGATAGTGATGGTATGGATGGTAGTGATGGTAGGAATGGTAGTGATGGTATGGATGGTAGTGATGGTATGGATAGTAGTGATGGTAGGAATGGTAGTGATGGTATGGATGGTAGTGATGGTATGGATGGTAGTGATGGTATGAATGGTAGTGATGGTATGGATGGTAGTGATGGTATGGATGGTAGTGATGGTAGGAATGGTAGTTATGGTATGGATGGTAGTGATGGTATGGATGGTAGTGATGGTATGGATGGTAGTGATGGTATGGATGGTAGGATGGCATAGATGGTAGTGATGGTATGGATGGTAGTGATGGCATGGATGGTAGTGATGGTAGGAATGATATGGATGGTAGTGATGGTATGGATGGTAGTGATGGTAGGAATGGTAGTTATGGTATGGATGGTAGTGATGGCATGGATGGTAGTGATGGTATGGATGGTAGTGATGGTATGGATGGTAGTGATGGTAGGAATGGTATGGATGATAGGAATGGTATGGATGATAGGAATGGTAGTGATGGTATGGATGGTAGTGATGGTATGGATGGTAGTGAAGGTAGGAATGGTATGGATGGTAGTGATGGTATGGATGGTAGTGATGGTAGTGATGGTATGGATGGTAGTGATGGTAGGAATGGTAGTTATGGTATGGATGGTAGTGATGGTATGGATGGTAGTGATGGTATGGATGGTAGGATGGCATAGATGGTAGTGATGGTATAGATGGTAGTGATGGTATGGATGGTAGTGATGGTAGGAATGGTAGCGATGCTATGGATGGTAGTGATGGTATGGATGGTAGTGATGGTATGGATGGTAGTGATGGTAGGAATGGTAGGAATGGTATGGATGGTAGTGATGGTATGGATGGTAGTGATGGTAGGAATGGTATGGATGGTAGTGATGGTATGGATGGTAGTGATGGTATGGATGGTAGTGATGGTAGGAATGGTATGGATGGTAGTGATGGTATGGATGGTAGGAATGGTAGTGATGGTATGGATGGTAGTGATGGTAGTGATGGTAGTGATGGTATGGATGGTAGGATGGCATAGATGGTAGTGATGGTAGTGATGGTATGGATGGTATGGATGGTAGTGATGGTATGGATGGTAGTGATGGTAGGAATGGTAGCGATGCTATGGATGGTAGTGATGGTATGGATGGTAGTGATGGTATGGATGGTAGTGATGGTAGGAATCAGAATGGTAGAATGGTAGTGATGGTA
>JAVTVY010035077.1:0-14532 GCA_036873755.1 Hanleya hanleyi | reverse complement strand
GTTGTTGTTGTTGTTGTTGTAAATCTTTAAATTCCACTCATAAAACCGAAGGGTATCATTCTCTGGTGCTTAAAAATGTAACTCCCTTGGTGCTCGTTCTCTATAGGTGTTGTTTGTTCTCTTATGCTTTAAACATGTACCCACTAGCTATACCTTTGCTGGAATTTTAGAGGCGAACAATCTGCACAAATTTGATAGTACTCGCCGCAACGGATATACATTTCGCGCGCTAAACAGTTGTCGACAGAAAAATTAAAACCTATACCTGGAGTGGACACGGATGCCAAAGATATTAATTGTACTGGCGTTTATCTTTCATTATTCATTCAGGAATCGTTTACAGCGAAAAGAGAATTTTTGGGGCAATTCCACGCATTTCGACATTCAGTAGCTAGTCATCGTCCACATTGTTATTTCTATGTTCTGAGTATCAAAATACGACTGGGCCACCAAACTTCAGCGCCACATTCGACAGCCAGTAGTTAACCGTAGCTAAATACTAAGAATTGGATCTAACATTCAGTAACTTGCCATTGTCCATAAATAAATTTCTGAGTGTATCTTCACGAATATCGCGGGTTTTTTTTACTGTTAATACATTGCATAGCGGCAATGTGCACACTGTAAGAAAAAGCCTACATAGAAACGCTCTTGATGGATTTTTGGGCTAAGTTAACTGCTGGTCGAGCACTTTTGGGTGCCAGTTCTCACGGATAGCGTCCGTTGTTTCTTGTGCTTCCTTACATGAAGTATCGACCCGACGCTATCCGTGACAACTGGCACCCAAACGTGCTCGGCCAGCAGTTAACTTAGCCCAAATATCCATCAATAGCGTTATGTAGGCTTTTCTTACAATTGTGCACATTACCCCTGTGCAATGTATTAACAGTAAAAAAAACCCGCGATATTCGTGAAGATACACTCAGAAATTTATTTATGGACAATGGCAAGTTACTGAATGTTAGATCCAATTCTTAGTATTTAGCTACGGTTAACTACTGGCTGTCGAATGTGGCGCTGAAGTTTGGTGGCCCAGTCGTATTTTGATACTCAGAACATAGAAATAACAATGTGGACGATGACTAGCTACTGAATGTCGAAATGCGTGAATGGAAACCCCATGATATTCGTGAAGATACACTCATACATTTATTTATGGACAATGGCAAGCTACTGAATGTTAGATCTAATTCTTAGTAGTGAGCGCAGCGAACTCAATAGACAACGTATATATGTATGAGAAATGCACAAAACTCCATGGACACTGTAACCCTAACGAATCTTTTTTTCGCGGTATATCCGGTTTTACATCCGGGTACTCGTCGTATTAGCATGATTAGGGGCATCCTCTCCCAGGGTGCTTTGCGCTACGCTGCATTTACCCCTGCAGGGGTCTCGCCATTTTTTACAGGATTCTTGTAAAACCAAGAACTGTTCTATCTGACTGTTTTACTGATCACAAAATGTATATTTATCTCGAAATACACTAAACAGTTATTCAGTGTATGCCAAAACGCCAGTTTCACACAGTTTGAAGGCAGCTTTTTGACAGATTACCGTAAAACTATATGTTGCGGAAATATATATCGGTGAGAAGCGACTGATATCAATTCGCCCAGTTAGACGGTCGCCATGTTCGTTCACTGTGGCAACAGATGACCTCGGGTCAACTCCGGCACAGTCCGTGAGACCCTTACAGCGCTACATGGAGAGGCGCAAAGCAGAACGTAATGGATGCCTGGTAGAGCTTGGATTAGGGGGTCATTTTGAATTGCATCTCGGAAATCAACATCTGGTTTTCTTCTAGACTGTTTTTTGCATTTCCTGACTGAATAAAATCCCCTTCAAACATATACAAACCACCAATAAAGTTGAACGAAAAATATATTGTTATTGAACAAAAACAACAGACCCCGTCCGAAAATGAGGTCGTCGTCTGCTTGTTGTTGTTGTTGTTGTTCGTTGATTAACAGCTGTCGGGCAAAGTAAACTCTTCATTGAGATTTGGACTTGAAGTTCCAAAAAAGGTCAGTTTAGGCCACTGTAAATATCAGTGTTGACGTTGTAAATTCCTGTAGATTATATCCGTATTTTTAAAACTCTAAATAGATTTTTCTGTTGGACAATATCAGATATTCACAAATAATCTCCCCTAGTCCTACGCCAAATCAACGCCATTCAGCTTTTATGTATAGCCGTGTTGTGTTTCAGGCATAGATCATGTAGATAGGCCAGAAATCTATATATAAACTACCGACATAGTATCCAATATCTCCCAGAATGTAATTCTATGACACAAACACCTCTTTTTCATAACAAAACAACCAAATCGGTTTTCTTTTGACTGGTATGGTAATAGCTGAAGGGAGGTAACTTTATCAACCAGTATTAAATTATGTCCCCTAGTGTGACTTAGAAATTAGCCTTATTAAAATGCTATTAACTCAATGAATAAAGTTATGAAATAATATTGAGCTTTCCTCAGAGTATTTGAATTTGTTGTTTTTTTTACATATATATATATTGAAGCTACAAAAAAAAGAGAGAAAAAAATATGAATGAACACAGTTATTCCAAATCAAATGTGTCAAAGAATCACATACAATGATAACAAGGAGTAAAAGGAGGTGTTCGATTTGACCGTATTTTCTTCCTTAGTCATGTTAGTGTGTTGCGTTTATATACAGAAAATATAACTCTCGTTTACTTCAAAAGTTATTAGCTTGAGAGAGAAAATACTGAATTTTCATGTTCTCAATTTTCACCGAGAAGGGATTTGTCAAAGAAATATTACGAGTATTAGAAAATAAGCATTTGTGCAATTTTTGGTGATATTCTTGAAGGGAATTCCCTTCATATATAAAATATGACACCTTTAACCAAAACGAGTCTTACTTATCGAAATGCGGTGGGTTTGATCCAAAATGATACTGAAAAATCATTTTGGTTAAAGGTGTCATATTTTCATAATATTGAAATATGTCAAAACGCCTGTAATGCTCTGAAAGGGTGTTGTTCACCACCATCCGGCACATGATTCCTCACATCAATAGTAGTAACTGCTGCTTGGCCGAATGGTTAGTGTGTCGGGCTACAGATTAAAAGAAAACCAACACTTTGGTTCGAATCCCCAAATCGCTGAAAAAAAGAAAACTACATTTTTTTTCTTTTTGCCCCATCTTCATTTTCGACTCAAGGTACAATAATGACGCGAAATGAAGACAGCGAACCCCTAACGCACATAATCCAATATTTTATTATAATTCGTGAATAGAATTGCACACAAACAACTGCACTCACAGAGTCAGACCACTTGTTCAGTATTTGAATATACTGACGATCCAGCAGAGCAAAAAATTAATTGTTACACATATGTAATTTTAACATGAGGGTATTTCGTTATAGGGCAGCGGAAAGTTGTATGAGGGGGGAGGCAAGCGGGGGAGGGTAAGCGATCGTGTGAACGCAACAAAAATAATCTCTAATACGGAGAAAAAAGAAAAAAATAATCCAAATACGAAGAACGAAGAAAAACAATTGTGAAGAACTCAAATGTGTCTTTATTAGCTACCACGCTGTTTAATATTGTTGTTAATGTCACTACATGCAGCGGAGTAATCATCGGAAAACGTTGGAAATTGTCCACAGCTGACAACATATTTCATTATATACTCCACAAGGGCGGATCCAGCCAAAATTCATAGGGGGTGGGGGGGTCGACTATCACAGCTCAACAGGCGAGGGTCCAGGGGCCGCCTAGGCCCCGGAAGCTCCGGGATCCTACATCGCCGGAGATGCGTTCTGAGCGTTTTCCCGGAAATAAAACTGATCGTAATGTATGCAAATTTATGGTTCTATTTTCACGATTTTCTCGCAATTATAAGCACGCATAGATATTGAAAAAAATCGCACCTCATGCCTGCATCCATTTGACTTTTTATTTATATTTAAAACATACAAAACGATGGCATTTAGTTCATGGAAGGGAAACAAAGATGCCTACCGATACGGTTCATTCACAGAAAGATAAAACAAGGAAATCCTCATAGCCCAACAGGTGAGGGTCCAGGGGCCGCCTAGGCCCCGGAAGCTCCGAATTCCTAGATCTCCGGAGATGCGTTCTACGCATTTTCCAGGAAATAAATTCGAACATAATGTATGCAGATTTATGGTTCTATTTTCACGTTTGTTTCTCATTTATAAGCACGCATCGATATTGAAAAAACCATACTTCATGCCTGAACCCATTTGACTTTCTAGTTATATTTAACAGATAAATGACTTTTACATCATGAGGCATTAGAACCAATATGATACCGATTCATTTACACAAAGCTAAAATAAGCGATCCTGACAGCCTGACAGGCGAGGGTCCAGGGGCCGCCTAGGCCCCGGAAGCTCCGGTGTTCCAGGTTGCGGGTGATGCGTTTTACGCGTTTTCCCGGAAATAAATCTGAATACAATGTAGGTAGATTTATTGTTCTATTTTCACATTTGTTTCGCATGAACACGCATCGATATTGAAGAATATGCCTGACAACTTTTGACTTCCTGGTTCAACACAAACAAAACAGGCCTACTGGCCTATAACACACCACTACACGTGGTGCGCTTGCGGCGATAATATCGGATTTTAGATACATATTGAAACTCCAACTTAAATAGTACACTCACAAACTACATGAATAGATGATGGTCTGTTTAATACACTTATAGACACTCTAATTACATAATCCACATTCAGTTTTTTTGAGGTTTCGTGGGAGGAACCCCCAGCCCCCGTAGATTCGCCCTTGCTCCAAAACTGTAAACAAAATAATCCACTGCACATAAGTAACCTGAGTGATATTTAAGGACGGTTTTCGGATGTGGATTTATAAAAAAATCGTAGGCCTATGTCGCCATTGGAATTTCCAAATTGGACCACGGAATCGAAGAGGATTTGTGGGGATTTCTTTAGCACGTGTCATAAATGAGCCAACCAACGAAAGAAGAAAGTAGTTGTTGCACTCATGATCACGTCATTCTCCACAACAGGGTTGTTTCGACGCACACAGAAGAGCTGAATCCGCTAGAGTTGCGTCCCCTCTCGCAGACACGCATACGAGAGTGATGGTTTGCACGGGAACGTAAATAACAAATCTCACAAAACGAGGAACGCAAAATTATAACTTGGTGGAACAGAGAACAGAGGATTAAAAATAGGAAAATACGGTGAACGTGGAATATGTCCAGAACGTGTGTACGCAAAATTAGTTTTCCTCAGAACTGAGAACGGATAATGAAAATTACCCCAAAACGGAGTACGAAAATACCCCTTGCCCCCCCGCTTGTATCTATGAATTAAAAAGTTATAAGGTTAAACTTGTCTTACATCAAGGCCTTTATTAAGGAAATGACCCTCAACAAGTGGTGACGCTTGCTTTCCCCAAGGGATTATGCATGTGCCAATATGTTGGGGTTTTTTTGCAGTTACTTTCCTTAATTATTGTTCGCTGAACTTTTGGCAGTGATTTTTCAGTTTTCGAGTCGGTTTATATATTAATATAACTGATTATTGTTCGTAAATATCTGGGTCGTTTATGGAAATACTAATGACAACTGTATGAGAATATGAACCAGAAATGTCCATTAGACTCGCCTCGCCTGTGTGACAAAGACTTGGAATACCTGAGCAATATACGTCACAATTTACCGGCCGGCTCGAAGCGAGACAATAGAGCGGCAGAGAGCGACGCTGAAGGGAAAAATA
The DNA here is from genome assembly GCA_036873755.1 of Hanleya hanleyi. Taxonomy (NCBI): domain Eukaryota; kingdom Metazoa; phylum Mollusca; class Polyplacophora; order Lepidopleurida; family Hanleyidae; genus Hanleya; species Hanleya hanleyi. Next base: position 8,780 of record JAVTVY010035077.1, on the reverse strand, counting down.
TCCATCTAAAGCAAACACCTCCTTTGTCCCATCCACTCTGCACTGTTGGAAAAGGAACACAATTATGCCAAAGTTTCTTCTTTAGAAAGTGTGAACGCAACACAATCCGGCCAAGTTTTAGATGTTCCAGGAGATGGAAATTGTTTTTTTTTCACTGTATTAGCTCAGCTCTCTATGGTGATATTTCACGGCATAGGAACTGTAGATTTGTTTTTGACAACTGGCGGGACTCAAAATGATGTGTTGCTTCATCATGATAAACATTCCCAATCCCAACAAGGTTACAGGAAGAACATGGTGCTTGGTAATGGGCGGACAACCAGACAACAGCTTGTGAAATACATGCTGCAACTATAATCCTGCAGCACAACATTTGTGAGCGTGTCGTGGCCGAAGTATAGTTAGAGTGTTTGACTCTGACCCGGAGTGCTACAGCTGGCGTGGGTTCGCGCCTCGTCAGTGACCGCTTACATATATACTCGGCTATTCACAAGGCGCTGGACTGATTCGGTGTCCAGGGTAATATGGACTGATGGTGGAACTGGTTGCTACGCTAGACCTTCGCCCGCTATATAAATCCACTCACAGTAGTACATCGCATACACCGCTAGGAAGCTCACATGGTTAGACTATCACAGCACTTTCAGGATAGTAGTTCGTCCAATTGTAGAATTGTATAAATGTTCACTTCACAGCACGATAGTTGAGCTATAAATGTTGAGTGGTTCCAATTGAATGTATATTAATATGTACTCCTACGGAGGTTTACCTACTGAACTGAACTGAACTATGGCTAAAAGGGACAAAATCCAACCCAAACACCCACCTCCTGAAGCCTGCATCAGCATGGGGATGAAAATTGTGCACATGACAGTTTAGTTTGTATTGGTTATTTCAACGCAAGTAGAAGTGAAATTGATGCGGGCCATTTCACACAGAAATAGCTCTCGCAACTTACCGTTTAGCAGTGTCAAGATGTAGAGTAACACTGTATACACAGGAAATTGGGAAATCTCCTGCAACTTCTCTTCAATGACACACAACACCAATCTACAGAGAGAAATGGGAGGGGGCATTAGGAAAAGCAGAACATCGGAAAATTGTAGAGAGGAAATGAGCAGTTGTGGCTGCCATGACATGCATGATGGCTTGCTCTTTAACTTTCCGCTTGGCATTATGGGACGTTCATGGTGCTCGTTACAAATGACTGCGCTGTTTACAAAATTAGAAATGACATAAGATAAAAATGATGACCGTACGGTTATTGACAACTTCACAGACGGCTAGATTGTTACTTATATTAGTTAAAATACTTCCTATGGGTGGCCATCCCTGCCAGAATTCGTCATTTAGAGGCTGCCTCTAAATAATATATACCATGGTATAAAATGCCAAGCCTGCCATAATTCGTATTTAGAGGCTGCCTCTAATTATTTTGTACCATGGTATAAAATGCCGAGCCTGCCATAATCCCTATTTAGCGGATGCCTGTAAATCGCCAAGCCTGCCACAATTCGTATTTAGAGGCTGCCTCTAATTATTTTGTACCATGGTATAAAATCGCCAAGCCTGCCATAATTCCTATCTAGAGGATGCCTCTAATTCATTTTAGCCGTAAGTCGTAAATTTTCGCCTTCTTATTACTTCCACCAATGATATGCGCTTTCACAAATTTGGTGCCATATCTCTACGCTTGTTACAAGTTTACTCATTGGTCAAATTTAATATTCTTGATATGACATCAAGTTGTTTATGACTTACGGCTAAAATGAATTAGAGGCATCCTCTAAATAGGAATTATGGCAGGCTTGGCGATTTTATACCATGGTACAAAATAATTAGAGGCAGCCTCTAAATACGAATTATGACAGGCTTGGCATTTTATACCATGGTATATATTATTTAGAGGCAGCCTCTAAATGACGAATTCTGGCAGGGATGGCCAACCATAACTTCCTGTAAACGGAACAACAGTGGATTCCATGCTAAAATATTCAGATATGATTTACTGTTACAAACAATAATCAGTGATGATATATCCTGCCTTAATTATGTTTGCCGTAATCATAATTAAAAATGCATCATATGTTAGCTGATCAATCGCGTTGAATTATGGAACTATTCATTTAACATGAATGCGCCATTGGCGCGATGCTTTCGATGGATCTGCAAGTGAACCTACATGTCCCCAGTTCCCAAGTCCGGTTGACACTTTTGAAATATAACCCAATCTTCATTGTTGATTGCACAACACCTTTCTGTCTCTTATTATATACCAATTTTCACAATGGTCCCACCCTTCCACTTTACAGAAGGTCCATTTGTTTTTTCTACACTTCAATATCTTGGAAATGAGGGACGTGGAGGTTCTACCTATCTACTTCACTCTTCTTCTTTGGAGATAAATTCCAGTACATTTCCTATTGTTTTTGAGAACTCGATGTATGTTTTATCCAACAACTTGGGCTTTAAAGTTTATGTATTGTAATTTAACGTCTCAGATATCGTAGTTTTGATGGACTACCCGTCGTCATAATCATTTTGTATGCCAAACCATTTTGGAATGCGGTAGAAAGCGATGCATGATGGATGGACAATGTTCATGATGTGAACAACAACAACTCTCCATGTGCTCCATTCTTATGTAAAGTGGGGGAGTGGTGTCAACTGGTAACCTTTAAAATTTACCCCCAAGTTGAACAACCTCATGTAGTCTGCTTGTATGCATAATGTTATCCGTACCATTTTCCTTGTGAATATTCAACACAATCGAAAAAAAAGGTTCCCAAGAAAATGGCCCATTTCACACAGAAATAGCTCTTGCAACTTACCGTTTAGCAGTGTCAAGATGTAGAGTAACACTGTATCTCCTGCAACTTCTCTTCAATGACACACAACACCAATCTACAGAGAAAAATGGGAGGGGGCATTAGCCTAGGAAAGGCAGAAAATCGAAAAACTGCAGACAGGAAATGAGTACAAATTGAAAATTTTTCAATTTGTACTCATTTCCTGTCTGCAGTTTTTCGATTTTCTGCCTTTCCTAGGCTAATGCCCCCTCCCATTTTTCTCTGTAGATTGGTGTTGTGTGTCATTGAAGAGAAGTTGCAGGAGATTTCCCAATTTCCTGTGCATACAGTGTTACTCTACATCTTGACACTGCTAAACGGTAAGTTGCAAGAGCTATTTCTGTGTGAAATGGGCATCAATTTCACTTCTCCTTGCGTTGAAATAACCAATACAAACTAAACTGTCATGTGCAAAATTTTCATCCCCATGCTGTTAGCCATTTAGGAGATACTTAGCAATGATGACATCACTATATCAAAATATTCAGTTCACTTTGCTCTGGTACATGCAAAGCCCTTAATTCTGTTGTTAATGATATCATATCCTCGGACTCCTCTCAGCCCAAATGGGGTATCAGACCGAAACGTAAAAGAAACAAAAGGAGCCTTAGTGACCTGAGGTCTTTCACTTGCGCATGGAGTGGGGAATTGAGACACGTAAAGCAATTTATCGAATAAATACAATGGTTTGGCATCTCCAGCTTTATGAAAATCACCTAATAACAGAATAAGACAGAGTAAGCTTTTGCCTTAAATACGGATGTTGTCAACAAACCAGTCCAGTTTCTTTTTCCATAGTTGGCAGGGACATGTGTGGAACGTGGTTGAACTTTCCGCTCAGAAGTCACTCAGAAATTTGTAACCACTTAGCGGCTTGTGTGCATCCACGTGATCAGGATCTGAAAATAGTGGTCCAAATTGAGTCAACATGTCGAAATGGCGGCAAAACCGGAATATTTATTCTCCACACATTTTGTCAGCGCCAAAACAGTCACGAGAGATAGTACATGGATGAAGAAGCTTAAATCGGTCGAAATGTATCGAATTGTCATAATTTTTTTTTCTCTCGTTTTATTATTTTCGTCGGCTAGAGCTTTGGAAGAGGCAGGCTTTGGAAGGCCTAATTATTTTTACACATTGAAACCTACCTCCACCCTGAACTGTGATAGAAAAATGTTCCCATGCACTGCACCCTATATCTATCACATTAAGTTTTGAAGTTAAGCGTTAGCATACCCCACTTTTCTGATTTTAAATTCTAACAGGGGGAGGAGGAGATATAGTAACCTGACTAACCTATTATAGCTCAAACGGCATACAGCTCATTTGACTCACAGACTCATGAAACCGTTATAACGAATGTTCTGATAATTTTGCTATATCAATTACATATCCCAGCAGGCTTTTCATCAGCAAACAATGTGTTGCAGTGGGCCTATTGTAGCTGTCATCATTTATAATTCCCATATGTTATTTTTACTGCTGAGCCAAGATGTGCTTTTGCTGTCCATGAAATGTTTCTCTGTTAGAATAGCCATCACATATGGTACCAGTGCCTTTTAAAGCAGTTAGACCGTAAACAATCTGATTAAAACTCAGACTTAATAAACCGCTCCTCTTTCGGACATGTCTCTGATTAAGATCTGGGACAGTTCCTATCTTAAATCTGTCGCGCATGACGTTCGTAAAGTTAGACCGCGGTTCGCAGTTCGCTATTCGTTATTCGAGGGGACCAGTCATTATTTCCTCAGACATGGAGAAAAACATCTGTATTTTCTTTATTATGAGTATTATGAACTCCAAACGCTGCATAGTAAGAGAGAAAGTCCTGCTTCATATGTTTTCATATTCATATCCCAAATCTGACGCCAGGGGGCGCTGGTAGTGGCGCTGTTATGAGTATCTGGCTATCCGAATAGCGGTCTGGCCTATCTGAATAGCGGTCTACCTTGCCATATCCCATAATACAAATGCTTCGAACTTGTAAATAGGACTGTTCAGAGAGTATATCACGAGCTAGAAGATGGAGTCTTCAGTTCCCATATCGGTCGCCAGGGGGCGCTACTATGAGTGACCGTTTACATGTCGTTCTGAATAGCGGTCTGTCCTATCTGAATAGCGGTCTAGATCGCCAGAGACAATAATATAAACACTTAGAACTTATAAATAGGTATAATGAGAGAGTATTTCATTGGCTACAAGTTGGAGTCATCAGTTCCAACATCTGTCGCCAGGGGGCGCTACTATGAGTGACCGTTTACATGTCGTTCTGAATAGCGGTCTGTCCTATCTGAATAGCGGTCTAGATCGCCAGAGACAATAATATAAACACTTCGAACTTATTAATAGGTATAATGAGAGAGCATTTCATTGGCTACAAGTTGGAGTCATCAGTCCCTACATCGGACGATAGGGGGCGCTACTACGAATGACCGTTTACATGCTGGTCTGAATAGCGGTCTGGCATATCTGAATAGCGGTCTAGATCCCCAGAGACAATAATATATACACTTCGAACCTATAAATAGGTATAACGAGAGAGTATTTCATTGGCTACAAGTTGGAGTCATCAGTTCCAACATCGGTCGCCAGGGGGCGCTACTATGAGTGACCGTTTACATGTCGTCCTGAATAGCGGTCTGTCCTATCTGAATAGCGGTCCAGATCGCCAGAGACAATAATATAAACACTTCGAACTTATAAATAGGTATAATGAGAGAGTATTTCATTGGCTACAAGTTGGAGTCATCAGTCCTACATCGGACGATAGGGGGCGCTACAACGAATGACCGTTTACATGCCGGTCTGAATAGCGGTCTGGCATATCTGAATAGCGGTCTAGATCGCCAGAGACAATAATATATACACTTCGAATTTATAAATAGGTATAATGAGAGAGTATTTCATTGGCTACAAGTTGGAGTTTTCAGTCCCTACATCAGACGCTAGGGGGCGCTACTACGAATGACCGTTTACATGCCGGTCTGAATAGCGGTCTGTCCTATCTGAATGGCGGTCTAGATCGCCAGAGACAATAATATAAACACTTCGAACTTATAAATAGGTATAATGAGAGAGTATTTCATTGGCTACAAGTTGGAGTCATCAGCCCCTACATCGGACGATAGGGGGCGCTACTACGAATGACCGTTTACATGCTGGTCTGAATAGCGGTCTGGCATATCTGAATAGCGGTCTAGATCCCCAGAGACGATAATATATACACTTCGAACCTATAAATAGGTATAACGAGAGAGTATTTCATTGGCTACAAGTTGGACTCATCAGTTCCAACATCGGTCGCCAGGGGGCGCTACTATGAGTGACCGTTTACATGTCGTTCTGAATAGCGGTCTGTCCTATCTGAATAGCGGTCTAGATCGCCAGAGACAATAATATACACACTTCGAACTTATAAATAGGTATAACGAGAGAGTATTTCATTGGTTACAAGTTGGAGTCATCAGTTCCAACATCGGTCGCCAGGGGGCGCTACTATGAGTGACCGTTTACATGTCGTTCTGAATAGCGGTCTGTCCTATCTGAATAGCGGTCTAGATCGCCAGAGACAATAATATAAACACGTCGAACTTATAAATAGGCATAGCGAGAGAGTATTTCATTGGCTACAAGTTGGAGTCATCAGTTCCAACATCGGTCGCCAGGGGGCGCTACTATGAGTGACCGTTTACATGTCGTTCTGAATAGCGGTCTGTCCTATCTGAATAGCGGTCTAGATCGCCAGAGACAATAATATAAACACTTCGAACTTATAAATAGGCATAATGAGAGAGTATTTCATTGGCTACAAGTTGGAGTCATCAGTTCCAACATCTGTCGCCAGGGGGGCGCTACTATGAGTGACCGTTTACATGTCGTTCTGAATAGCGGTCTGTCCTATCTGAATAGCGGTCTAGATCGCCAGAGACAATAATATATACACTTCGAACTTATAAATAGGTATAACGAGAGAGTATTTCATTGGCTACAAGTTGGAGTCATCAGTTCCAACATCGGTCGCCAGGGGGCGCTACTACGACTGACCGTTTACATGTCATTCTGAATAGCGGTCTGTCCTATCTGAATAGCGGTCTAGATCGCCAGAGACAATAATATAAACACTTCGAGCTTATAAATAGGTATAATGAGAGAGTATTTCATTGGCTACAAGTTGGAGTCATCAGTTCCAACATCTGTCGCCAGGGGGCGCTACTATGAGTGACCGTTTACATGTCGTTCTGAATAGCGGTCTGTCCTATCTGAATAGCGGTCTAGATCGCCAGAGACAATAATATAAACACTTCGAACTGATAAATAGGTATAATGAGAGAGTATTTCATTGGCTACAAGTTGGAGTCATCAGTCCCTACATCGGACGATAGGGGGCGCTACTACGAATGACCGTTTACATGCTGGTCTGAATAGCGGTCTGGCATATCTGAATAGCGGTCTAGATCCCCAGAGACAATAATATATACACTTCGAACTTATAAATAGGTATAGCGAGAGAGTATTTCATTGGCTGCAAGTTGGAGTCATCAGTTCCAACATCGGTCGCCAGGGGGCGCTACTATGAGTGACCGTTTACATGTCGTTCTGAATAGCGGTCTGTCCTATCTGAATAGCGGTCTAGATCGCCAGGGACAATAATATAAACACTTCGAACTTATAAATAGGTATAATGAGAGAGTATTTCATTGGCTACAAGTTGGAGTCATCAGTTCCAACATCTGTCGCCAGGGGGCGCTACTGTGAGTGACCGTTTACATGTCGTTCTGAATAGCGGTCTGTCCTATCTGAATAGCGGTCTAGATCGCCAGAGACAATAATATAAACACTTCGAACTTATAAATAGGTATAGCGAGAGAGTATTTCATTGGCTACAAGTTGGAGTCATCAGTTCCAACATCGGTCGCCAGGAGGCGCTACTATGAGTGACCGTTTACATGTCGTTCTGAATAGCGGTCTGTCCTATCTGAATAGCGGTCTAGATCGCCAGAGACAATAATATAAACACTTCGAACTCATAAATAGGTATACTGAGAGAGTATTTCGTGGGCTACAAGTTGGAGTCTTCAGTCCCTACATGGGACGCTAGGGGGCGCTACTACGAATGACCGTTTACATGCCGGTCTGAATAGTGGTCTGGCATATCCGAATAGCGGTCTAGATCGCCAGAGACAATAATATAAACACTTCGAACTTATAAATAGGTATAATGAGAGAGTATTTCATTGGCTACAAGTTGGAGTCATCAGTTCCAACATCGGTCGCCAGGGGACGCAAATATGAGTGACCGTTTACATGTCGTTCTGAATAGCGGTCTGCCATATTTGAATAGCGGTCTAGATCGCCAGAGACAATAATATAAACACTTCGAACTTATAAATAGGTATAATGAGAGAGTATTTCATTGGCTACAAGTTGGAGTCATCAGTTCCAACATCTGTCTCCAGGGGGCGCTACTATGAGTGACCGTTTACAAGTCGTTCTTAATAGCGGTCTGTCCTATCTGAATAGCGGTCTAGATCGCCAGAGACAATAATATAAACACTTCGAACTTATAAATAGGTATAACGAGAGAGTATTTCATTGGCTACATGTTGGAGTCATCAGTTCCAACATCGGTCGCCAGGGGGCGCTACTATGAGTGACCGTTTGCATGTCGTTCTGAATAGCGGTCTGTCCTATCTGAATAGCGGTCTAGATCACCAGAGACAATAATATAAACACTTCGAACTTATAAATAGGCATAATGAGAGAGTATTTCATTGGCTACAAGTTGGAGTCATCAGTTCCAACATCTGTCGCCAGGTGGCGCTACTATGAGTGACCGTTTACATGTCGTTCTGAATAGCGGTCTGTCCTATCTGAACAGCGGTCTAGATCGCCAGAGACAATAATATAAACACTTCGAACTTATAAATAGGT
>JAVTVY010035076.1:0-15185 GCA_036873755.1 Hanleya hanleyi | reverse complement strand
TTAGTCGCCATACGTCAATTTTCGACGTTACAACGAAAGTCATATTAATACTGATCAGAGAGATTTTATATTTTCAGAACACATGTTGACAGCTTCTCTCTAAGAAATTTGCCTATGTTTATATAAGCCATGATTGTTTTTCTTTGATTTTTAGCGATAATATTCTTATGTGAATTAGGTCTTTGGATAACGTAAGCGGAAATTCTTTAATGGATGACGGATTAGTAATGAATGATTGACAAGAAGTCTGAATCCCACTTTTTTTACGCTATTAATATTTTGCAGTGACATTTCTATTCTCAGGTGAATTCTCGTGTATCAAACATGACATACCTCACACATCAGTTTTGGAATATTAATAATTCGAATATCTCAAGTGTAGTCCATTTCTTCTCATATTATGAAAATCAGTCTGGGCAGGGGTTCTTGTGAAAATCTATTGCGTGTCATTAACATGAGGTGAAAACTTCCATTTTTTGACAGACTTAGAATTGGCTTAAAAAAGTTTTCCACACCCTAAAAAATCTGTGATCGAAATGTATAGCCCATAAGCAGCTTTACATCTATAATCCTGCACCCATACCGTTCTGGTAAAACATCAGGTTTAGAGAAGGTGCCCAATCTGGACTGTCTGTATAAAGTTTCCTTTCCTATGGATAACTTATGTTTTTGTCCGTTTTTTCTTTCTATTCTTCTTCTTTTCCCCACTTTTCTGCCCCTCTGATAACTTTTGAACTCCAAATTTGTTGTGCGTCTGATCCAGTCTAAGTGAAGTATCCCTTCATTTTTCAGCTTTGTCTGAAACGGGGGTTTATTTATTTATGTTTTTGACAATTTCCCTTTATGAAATTGAAAATTTCCATTGAAAAACTTGACTGTCGGATAATTTTTGAATGCCTATGCCAAGCAACTTCAAATTGCTGCGCATACTGCTTCTGTCTAGGAGGAGACACCTACAGATTTTCCCAACAATTTCGCTGATGTGCAGGTTTATCATTTGAACCTATGGCGAAGTAGCTGTCACTTTGGTGGGTTCAAAGCTGGCCGGTGGTTGAATTTATGACCTCTATACTAATTTGCATATTGTCATTTGTATCTATAGAACAATCAGTGATTTATTTCCATATATGGCTCATTAATACTCATTAATTCACATCTGTACTGTGACAATATAAGGAACTCAGTGGATCTGTGGTACATGTTCATGTAGACACTACTCCCATATAGCTGATTGCACTTTCAAGGAGACGGTAGTCAAAAGGATTTTTAAATCGCTGACAATTGAGATAAAATTGTTTAAAATTTTACCTTCTCATTACAACCAGTAAATTTGGTTAAAGAACAATAAAATCTGAACAACTTAATAGATGATTTCCAAATTTGGTATATAGCTAACATGCCGCAAGATGTTGCTTTGGATGGCATCTCATCTCAGTATTGCCATAAGTGGCGCAATCTGGGGGCCTATTGTCTTTTCGTTTTTTTGCAATAAAATTAGAACGAATGAACGTATTCTTTCCAAATATGGAGTGTGTATATCATGCCGCAAGTTTTAGCTTGGGGTCGCATTCCATCCACATATATACGTAGAGGTTGTGCCACCTGGGCCAACTTAAGAGTTCGTTTCCTCTACGACTTTATGTAATCTTAAAAAAAATGGTAAATCGATATTTGGCGAAATCAAAATTTGTTACCTGTCATTGCGTTCTATCCACAATGACTACAACCATAGGCCAACTTGAAATGTTGATCCCACAAAGTGCAAATTAGAATCATGTAATAAAACATTGGGTACCTGTATACCTTGCCATAATATCTTGCTAGCAATTACAACCTTTAGAAATAATGAATGATTCTTTTACTCCATGTGCAGATGGAATGACTCCTCTGTCGTATTCGATCGACTATCGAGTTTCAAATAAGGGTAGATACATATATGATTTTGTAATACATGGAATCCCTCAATTGCTAATACCGAAAATATATCACTTAATTATTTGATCGAGTCAGAGTCACTAAAACATTATTTCAGTTTTCGCAGATTGGTTCCAAAAAATGAGCATGTCTTCAAGATGCATGGAGATCAATAAGTACGCATGTCTGAGTAAATGGAAACGCGCACACCAATCAGCAGTCGTCTCTCTGTAATCAATGTTTTGTATTTGACTATACTTGTTCTGTTATTATGACTTTATGTTACCATGCACCAATAATTGTAAACATGCTCCGCTGTATAAATTGTATCTAATAGCATGTTAACTTCGTCATTTGACAAGCTTTAAAAGAGCGAAACCGGTTATGACAATATAATGTCCACTTTTATACTTATATATCTACCCACGTGTAGTGTCCTTATTTTCTATGATTTTTTATATATGCTTCTAGTCAGTTTAATGTAATAGCGAGTGCCCAATTCAAGGGAGTTGTATATTAATATTTGGTGAATGATATACCATGGGCTTCGTGTATTCACACTTTATGTATATACCTATAATTGTATTCATGGGTAAAGAGCTATACCTACTTGAAAGCTTGAACCTATGCATTGTTGGTATATTGTCGAATTTACATGATTGTTGTCAAGGAAATATTCCAGCAGCTTCAGATACAATGAATGGTCCGAATAACGGTGTCTACTATCATGTTTATGCGTGGCGGATCTGAAAAAAATATTCTGTGCATCTTGACATCTTTTTAATTGTTAGTTAGCCTGTGGATCTTGACATCTTTTAAATTGTTCGTGCGTTTGTGGTGCCAGTATATATTAACATGGATTAGGGCCGCCTGGCGAATATACTGGACCACACAACGCAATTCCATAATTCTAAGCCCCGTATATGGCATGAATTTGTTTCTGGTCAGTCTCGACTGATTGTTGTCAGTAATCAGCGTGATATATACAACTTCAATAGATGGGACTTTAATTGACTGAATCACAAGAGAAGAAATGCTGGTTTACCATGTCTCATCCGTTATCTTCCAGGGAACTGTTAATCAGAAATGCTTTCGAAATGAAAGCCAGTGCTTAATTGAGATGATAAGGCTTCTCCATCAATTTTTCTCGGTTATCCTGGTAGGTTGGCCGTCAACAAACAGTAATTACTAGGATTTATGGATTGAAAAGATATTTATGGATGGACGAGACCAACGCTATAAGATCTCACAGAGATTCTCCATCTTCACCACTGTTCACCCACCCCTCAAACTAGCCTATGTTTATGTATACTATGATTGTCTTTTTGAATTTGGTGCTAATACTGTTATATGGAATATGGAATAGGTCTTTGGATTATAGACGCGGATATTCTTTAATGGACGACGGCTGAATTATGAATGACGGATTAAACGCTTGTAATTGGAGATATCTATCCCATCTGTGTCGTAAGTGTTGATTCCGCCTATTGTTGGGGGGAAAAGGAAGTTTGAAACAGGTATGGTTTTCAGTACCATGATCCCACGTAAGCTCAACTACCTATTGTCACGGCCCGTACCGTAGCGTTGCCGTCGGATAGTATATATGTGAGCATGGTCTTCGTCTAGATATTTGAAATCCCTGTTATAGAATTAGGTGATACTAAAATACTTGATGTTTAGTGTTACATATACCACATTCAGGGCAAAATATCCCCCACCATGCAGGATCTCTCACCATTCGCAGTCATAAAGTATACAGAAGAAAACCAATTTAGTTGAACAAATGAATACGGATTTGTCGATAGGAACATCATTATACCTTTCTGACATCATTGAAGACTGCTGACTGCTTCTCGCTTATAATTGTTATTCCATGCCTGCGTGGATGTTGGCTATAAGTGTCGGATAAATAAGGTATTTCAATCGATAAGAAGATCGAGTGACCGAAAATTTCCCGGCATGAGGCGTCGTATGCAATACACGTGTCTAGTCCGTCATTCAATATTCAGCCGTCGCCCATCAAATAACTTTCGCGCCCATAAACCAAAGACCTAATTCAACGAAAAACAATCCTGCAACACGGAAACGGTCAACAGTTTTTCAATGATGCCATCAAGACATCATGATATTCCAAAAGATATCACATCCGTATCGCTGAACGGTATCCTTAATCCATATGATTGTCGTTGTAAAGTCTTACAAGGAAAGAATGGCACTGTATCTACAGAATTGAATACAGTATCCAAGAACAGATACCTCTACAGATATGCCTTTATTGTCCAAGAAGAGATGTCTATTAGTAGAAACGTGTACAGACGTATAGTCCTTAAGGAGACGAGTGTGCAATCTGACACGAAACTGATAATATATACAGTAGTTACAGCGTTTATAATTGAAGAAAGGATAAAGAAGAGTCAGTTGGCTACAAGTCAAAAAAGAAGTTTAGTTTAGTTTTCGTGGACCCCATTTCCTGCATTCCTGCAGCCTTTTCTAATGTGTAGAGAGGCGTCCCATGCGCACTTATTCTGACCGGTTGTAAGCTTGTAATAAGTATGTGCGTTGGATTTCAGGGGATAAGATGGCAAAACTTCGTTAAAAGGGCTTCAAGGGCTGTACAAATTGTATATCTGGATATTAATAATAGGTTGGATATTAGACATGTAGTCGTGTATTTTTTTCACTTTTTTGTATCTCACGAAAATCTATCACAGTAATTTAATTTATCAACTGAATCACGTCATCATCACATCATAATGTGTGCCATCTATCCGGCTACCGTTTGCAGGAAACATGACTGGAGTTTTTGGTACACAGTCAGGGAAATTACGTTAAATGTTACCTACCAACCAAAAATAAACTTAGAATTATTAATTTTACAAAATCACTCCTTAATTGTTCATATTTCAACTGACGGGTATTCGATATGATCTAATATTGCAAGAACGGTTTTCCGAGCTGTCTAGCTTTACTTAATACGAGATACAGGCATCAAATTTAGTCATCCTATTTGTTGTCTATTTAGTCCAGGAAGGAAAACGTTACAATAACTTGTCAAGTTATTACGGTTTTTACAACAGCGTTACCTTTCAACATTAGCATATTACTTTTAGAATAAGAAAGGATTTCGAATGCTCATTCCATCACAATTTGCTCTTGTCCATTACAGCGATGAAATGCACACAGCGGAACGGTCGCATTGATAACTAACTTTGGAAGGTACCTTTCCTTCACGAGATTGTGGGTAGTAAAACACAACAACCTTGCGAGTCTGCATGTTACACGAAATGTGGAGACAGACCGTGTTTAACGTATAGAGACTACAGCTGGTGTGATGTTATATAGCGATTCGGACAGAAAAGCGTTGTATTTAGATTCCATATCCTTGCCTGGCCTCCTCGTCAAGCGAAAAATTGCAAGGAACATCTGTTCGATCAGCACTTCTTGATTAGAATTACCAAGTTAACTGCTTTCGTTTCCAAAATCACTTAAATTCAATGTCTGGTTTTATGCACTGCATCTCGGCTCATCCTGGCCTTGAAAATGTGCAAAATAGAGGAGATTTCTTCTGTAATTGATCATGTAATGAGGAGAATAGTTCATTCCATATTGAATATACCAAGGGCATATATAATATATTTTATCAATTGGAAGAAAGGTAATATTGGAAAGTTGCACTCATTCCATGAAATTTAGTAAATACAATTCAATTTCATAGTATAGTCAGGCCATCGGACATTGGTCTCAACAAGCCGGTATATACTGTGAAGTGATAATGATAAATTGTTTCTATTCTCGGGATAAAGAAATATTGGCTGCAATTGTTTTAAACGGTAAAGAATTATCCTTTTTGCTATTTTTCCTTAATCAGTTGAGGTCGCTATAGTAATTCGTTAGTAAAAGACGGAACATTATTATATGACTGGTGATTTTGGTTTAGAAGACGAAATACCTTTTTTTTTGTCTGCTGCACTGATTGTAACATAATACATTCGCAAAATATCGGTTCATATTTGAGCGTGGGGCTTTCAATGGTAGGCGTTTACTTTTCGACACATCGTCGAATGTTCATTTCAAGGCAGCAAAGACTTTGTCCAGCATTTCTCCGTTCCCGTTCTACACTGTAATGTATTTCAACAGACAACAGAGTAATATAAAACGCAACAATTAACAGCACTAAAATTCGAGTAAATTTGGCTTTTGATTGCTGCTCGACACACAACAATCATACCGGCATACACTTATTCTTCGAAAAGGCAGCTGGGTTAAATTTGACGTCGCACTACATGCCGTGCAGGCTAATTTAAGTGTTTCATTGTCTGACCAACTCCATGAACGAATGCGGTGGAAATGAACATCACTTGGGTGGGACTAAACATTCGACAACAAAAGACCACGGCTTCTGCTGAATTACAAGCGTCTAGTCCGTCATTCATAATCCAGCCGTCGTCCATTAGAGAATATCCGCGTCCATAATCCAAAGACCTATTCCATATTCCATATAACAGTATTAGCACCAAATTCAAAAAGACAATCATAGTATACATAAACATAGGCTTGTTTCCTGCAAGAGAGAAGCGGTCAACAGTTTTCAATGATGCCGGCAAGACATCATGATGTTCCAAAAATATCAAATCCGTATCGCTGATCAGTATTCTTAATCCATAATATTCGTTATAGAGTCGTCATCTAAAAAAAAGATGTATCTCAGTCACGCTTTGATTGTGACTGTTCATATGAGTACCATGAGGATCTTGAAGTACATGGGTTCATACGGCCCCTAGCCCCGGGTTAAGCGGAATTAGACACAAGTTACGAAACGTAGCGCCATAGATCTTGCACGCTACGTTCGTATTTTGCTATCAGCATGCGATATATATCGCCAAATTTGAGAAACTTTGAGTGGAGGCGCTTGGTGGAATAGCCCTGTTTTATAAGTTTCTGCAACAATGTTTTGTGACGTTGATTAAAATCATCACATTTAACACAGGATCTAGCAAATGCTACTAAGCGAGATATGTATACGCCATATGCAGGTCCCACTGGAATATTACTATCCAGAAAGGGATAGTTTACGATGTCGAAATTGTAATCATCTCTTTTGTCATCAAGTCGACGAGAGAGAATGCCCGCTTCATTTTTATAGAGATAGAGATCTAAATAAGATGTGCCTGTGGGGCTATCTGTAGTTTCCTTCAAATCCAGTGAAGGTGGATATATATCCTTCACTGCGTCATTTATATAGCGATTATCCACAGCGAGAAGATCGTCTATACAGCGTTTGGTGAATGAGAAGGAACGGGCTTTGAATGGATCGGTTTTTGAAAGCGCCTGCATATAGTCATATTCATGAGAGAACAGATACAGGTCAGCCAACAGGGGTGCACAATTAGTACCCATTGGAATACCTATATGCTGCTGATATATTGTGTTGCCAAATTCACATAGATATTTTTAATGAGAAATTCAAGCAACTCTATAAACAAAGAAACATCCCATGAATGATATCTCTTGTATGTAGTCGAGCTAAAGAATGCTTTATGGCTTCCGACATTAATATATCCACGATCAGTTTTCTTGAACACAGATACTATTAATGAACTTATACGATCAATAAGGTCCTGATGAGGGATTGTAGTATAGAGAGTCGAGAAATCCCATGTGGATACATGTCTGTACGGTATGTGACCTTTAGCATCAAGTTCTTCCGTAAGACATTTTGAGTTTTCAATATCCACATACATTCAACGCCAGAGTTCTTAGAAATAGTGGCGCAATACCTCTCCCAAAATGCTTTCACCTCCTGAAGGGCCCTCGCCAATAGGGTTGAAAGAAGCTTGGTGGTGCAGCTTCTAGAACCAGCTATGAATCTAGCTTTGTATGGTGATTTATGCATTTTGGGAGTCCAGTATAGTTTTGGTATGTCGTTATGATTGGTTGGAAGACAAATACCTCTTTCCCTGAGAAACTTTTTGTGATTGTTAAATAAATCTTCAGAGTAAATGCAGTTTGGGAGTAAGTAGACGTATTTGATGAAGGTATGTCTACACTCAATTCTTTAACCAGCACCTGGTAATAGTAATATTTACATATGAATATTATATTATTTGGAGCTTTGTCTGCTGGGACTATGACGAATTTTCTCTGGAGATTTGCTAGAACTTCTTGCGAATTGAGGTTTCTCGGTACTTGTTTTGCTTGGGGAAGAGTACTTCTGTCAATATGGCGGATTGTTTCAACGACCTTGCTCTTGGTGAGGTCCAGCCAATCAGCGAGTACTGTAGGTTCAACTTTTTCTCGCTTAGACCAATCAATAACGTACTATTCTAATGCAGACAGGACTATCTTCTGGTCCGCCTTCAGATTTATTCTTCTTGGCTCTCTATATTTAGGTCCTTTCATCAGGAGTAATTTCAGATCCTTATCACTCACCACATCAAGGTCACCAGTCACAATATGTTTGCATGGTGTATAGATAAAGTTCGATAATTCACAATCACAACTATAGCCTCCTGACGTGTATAAGTTCCAGTCAAAGTCCTTGACAGCATTGGAGTAATTGAATATTTTGGTGGCTATAGATTTAGTATACTTATATGAAATGCAAGGAGATTCTGTGAACTTGAAATAGTTTGGTACAGCCCGACTAAGAACCGTAGTAACAGAATACTGCCGAAATACTGTCTTCATTGCGATGAAATGAACATTCAAAATCCTTTGTCATTCTAGAAGTAATATGTTAGTGTTGAATGTTAACGCTGTTGTAAAAAAAGTAATGATCGCTTCATCAGTATAGTACAACCCCTGCTAACAATCAAGCTACCGGTTGCAGTAAACCGGTCCTATCTATTTGGTCAAATGTACGACCGAAGACTCACATTTACCTACCCCCAAAGATCTTTCTCTTTGTCAAAACAGTTTTTGCAAGTGCTATGTTCTGTTTGTGGGAGAATTGACGGTAATGTCTGAGCTGTCTATCTTGTCGACGATAAAGTGCATACAGCTCGTTGTAACGAACATGTTACTCCATTGGGGTAAGAGGAAGAGCGGATATATCAATGCTAATGATGTGGACTACTTTGTACACCCAAAATGAACATTAACAATTAACTGCGACATCCTTGATGCTAAATATGACCTCATCCCGTCTGAAAATCTTTGAATTATGCATGAGCGAATTATGGTTTCATTGACTGACTGGTCATTGGAGATCGAGAGTTGAAATTTTGGTGATGGTGGGCTGTTGAAATCGCTTTTTGTCCGTCGTCC
Source organism: Hanleya hanleyi (assembly GCA_036873755.1). Lineage (NCBI taxonomy): Eukaryota > Metazoa > Mollusca > Polyplacophora > Lepidopleurida > Hanleyidae > Hanleya > Hanleya hanleyi. Next base: position 6,005 of record JAVTVY010035076.1, on the reverse strand, counting down.
GTCCGTCCGTAAACAATTCATGTTATCGCGATTTTTCAGGAACTACTGCATGGATCTTTCTCAAATTTGGCACACAGGTTCCTCTTGGGTTCTAATTGTGCAAGATACCTTTTTTGGTCCGATTCGAGAATCCAATATGGCCACAAGGCAGCCATCTTGGATTTCCCCATGAAACCCTGTTATCGCGATTTCTCAGGAACTATTTCATGGGTCTTTCTCAAATGTGGTACACAGGTTCTCCTTGGGGCCTAGTTGTGCAAGATACCTTTTTCGATCTGATCTGCAAGTCCAATATGGCCAACAGGCGATCCAATATGACCAGGCGACCATCTTAGATTTCCCAATGAAACTTTGTTATGGTCATTTCTCAGGAAATGCTGCATGGATCCTTCTCAGATTTGGTACACAGGTTCCCCTTGTGGTCCTGTTGTGCCAGATAACTTTTTTCTGTCCGGATTCGAAAATCCAATATGGCCACCAGGCGGCCATTTTGAATTTCCCCATGAAATTTTGTTAGCATGAATTCTCAGGAACTACTTCATGGATCTTTGTCAGATTTGTTCCCCTTGTGGTCTACTTGTGCGAGATACCTTCCCTGGTCCGATTCCAAAATCCAATATGGCCAACAGGCGGCCATCTTGGATTTCCTCATGAAACTTTGTTATTGCGATTTCTCAGGAACTACCTCATGGACCTTTCTCAAATTTGGTACACAGGTTCCCCTTGGGATCTAGTTGTGCAAGATACCTTTTCTGGTCCCATTTGAAAATCCAATATGGCCATAAGGCGGCCATCTTGAATTTCCCCATGAAACCTTGTTATTGCGATTTCTCAGAAACTACTGCATGGATCTTTCTCAAACTTGATACACAGGTTCCCCTTGGGGTCTAGTTGTGCCAAATACCTTTTCTGGTCCGATTCGAAAATCCGGTGTGGCCACCAGGCGGCCATTTTGAATTTCCCCGTGAAATTTTGTTATGGTGAATTCTCCTGAAACTTAGAAAGATAATATCTTGGTGTTTTCCAGTGTCCCTTTTTCGCTCTTTTTCTCTCAAATTCGAAATTCTGCAAACAAAATTACAAATCATTCGTTTGTTCTTAGTAACAATGGACAAAAAGATCCTCTTGTCATTAGCTTACAATTAACGGGCAATGGTGGACGCCAAGATCCTTCAGGATATCTCGTTAACAATAATTATTTGACCTGAAATCTCGATTATTATGTAATTATAATTGTAGATCACACTCAGCAGATGTTATTAAACTGGCTATCATAAGGTCACACTGGCTTTGTCTATGTGCTTGAAGATAATTTGATTAATTCTCAAACTTACCTCTGATACCTGCAGATGCTGATATAGAATCAATGTGCTTTTAGAGTGAAAACTGCTCATTGGGAGGAGAATGAAGCTTGTTCAATACTCTGACACTGTAGAGTACCCTCGAAATATAATTCGAATATTGGAAGATTGACTGTTTTAAACTAGTACATGACCTGCCCAGACTGTATAATTTTTCTATGTCGTTCGGACAACATCGAAACATTTATCGCAACAAGATTTTATGCTGCAGATATTTCAAGCAAATTATGCCGGCCTCTATTATCTCAATTTTCCAATGAATTAATGTTACGCACTTACTGTCCCAAAGAAGATAACAGATGCATGCTATCTCTTCACAAGCACATTGGGGCAATACTATCATATACTGCGCAGGAAGAAAGCATCCCTACAAAAAAAATCGTATAGGATCCTATAAGATAAAATCGTATAGGATCCTATAAGATTTTGGCCCAAAATCCTATAAGATTCCTATAAGATTTTTTAATAGGATCCTATAAGATTAAAATCCTATAAGATTGAAATCCTATAGGATTTTTTAATAGGATAAAAATCGTATAGGATTTATTAATAGGATCCTATAGAAATTAGTTATGGAATGGATTCTTAGAAATTTACAGGATATAAAGTTTCTATAGGAATATTTGGATGAGTGATATAGGTCATCTTTTATAGTACCTCCACGAAATACAAAATGCCCCTGTACTGTAAAATAGTAAATACATCAGAAAATGTATTAGCGTAAACATTGCTTGTTTTGGATGTAGCACAGCTATGTTAAAGATAATCTGGTAAATAACTAACGCATAGAAAGAAGAACAAACAAATACATATAATAAACATTTTCTTTATTATGTACATGTCCACTTTTGAGATATAAACGGAGGAACATATGAGGGCATCATAATCTCTCCATCAGTTTTCTGTACAATTTCTGCTCGCCATTGAGTCTCGACTTCATTGCTTCCCGAATGACCTTCACGGAACTTGGGAATTTCTTCAGGCAGTAGTCTGTAAGAGAATGAAATAATTTGCAGTTAGCCACTGAATATCAATATATTCAATCACAACATTTCAAACTATAAGCTATCAAAAACATGGTCATTGAACTTGGGATTAATTATCAGATGTTTGGAATATTTATGAAGAAAAGTTTTTACCTTGGATGGCTTTGATCTTTTCTTGGTCAATTGCAGGCTTAGCCTCTACCTCTCTTGTCGCATTGGGTTTCATCCCTGTCAAAGTATGGGAGGCCATTTCATTCCTCGTGAACAATGCACTCATTATGTCCATGGTCATCTTTCTCGGATCACTTCGGTTGATTTCCTGGAACCGTGTCCGAACAATGCGCACATTGCCAGATAAAACCACCTAGAATAAAACAATAGCAATAAACCTTATATTATGAGTGGGTGACAAATGATATAACTTTAGGATTAAAAATAATGTGTCTTGTTGCCATCAGTGATGAATATTTAAATGTCTTGTTCATTACAGTTTTATCTCTTAAATGGAATCAGTTTACAGCTAATTCCAGATTTTGATCATCTAATGTCACCATGAAGAGTGACAATTATAACAAAAAAGCAAAGAATGAGGCATACAAGTAACTCTGAAATGCGACAGAAATAAGAAACCTTGATTGCCTTGGTATATTATTTGGCTACTACTACTGTGTTTTATCATGGTTTGAATAAAAAAATCCTAAATAGACCAATATTATTTTTCATCAATATAATAACTTACAAGAATTGAAGTGAAACAATCATGTGAAACCATAATTTCCTATCAACGAAATAGTATACTGTATATAGTTCAAACTTTTTCACCAGTCTGGCATTAATATTGACAAACAAAATATCCCAAAGTTATATATAACTGACGATTAGAAAGCATCCAAATAGAAACATATACATATAAATATATGGAATATTTTCATGATAGATATATTTTTATAATTTGTCTTCGTTAATTTCTGGTTCAACTAAATCCCCATATAGGTTTTCAAATAACAAAAGAATCCTTATTAACTACAAATTATATTCTCATTATTTCTTTTCAAATGAAAACTAAAACATACTATTTAACTTATATGAAAAAATATCTACACTTCGATATATTGATACCTCATATCTTTCAGCCAAAGATATTACCATTATCCAAACTAGAGATAGTTTCAATATCGCGTGGCTCTACAAAGGTTAGCTATATTAAGACTAATATGAACAATACTAACCACAGGCGAATCATTCTCTTTTTCTTCATCATCTGAGGTCTCCAGCCGCCGCGTTCTTTATCGCTTTTCTCTGCCCAACTGTGATGACGGGGTTATGATCAGTGGTTCCTTTCGGATGTGTTTCTCGCACAACTTCCTCAACTGTAGTGGGTCATCTGTAAAAGCAAGGAAAAATAAAATTAGAAATGGGCAAATAGCTATGTGTTTACAGTTCGACAAATTCAAAAGCATTAGAAATATATTTCATTCCAGTACTGAATAATCGACTTCAGGTTATAACATGTGGTTTATCAGTCAATGCAAAAAGTAGGTTGGTTGAAAAAGTCACTTACATATTATCTTAGCACATGGATAAATGGGTATGGATTAACACTGTTATTCAGGGAGCAGGGTCCCCCATAATACATTGCATTGGACAGGATCTGGTCCAGTTCACAAGACGAGAAAAATGTAATACTACTTCGACACATTTTTGCTCTGAAAATATTAACCACGCAGTGTGCAAACACATGAAAATATTAACGAACGCCGACTGCAAGGGTGTTGAAAATTGAGATCTTCATAACCCAGAACCAGAACCTGTCCCCTGATCATGCTGATAGCGGAACGAGATTTGTAACTCCTGCTCCCTGAATACAAGAACAACGATGTTGTTGTTGTAAATAACACTCTACGAGAATGTATTTTGTCATTCTTTTCTTATTTTGCGAGATTATGCCATTTTTACCGTTAAAGCTCACAATCCTTGCAGAACATCTTGAAGTGACGGTCTTGCCATTTTTCAACTTCGTCGGCCAGTTAACGATCACCTCATCGTCAAGTCCGATAGATTCATCGAGGTCGTTGTCTATCCATGCAGTTCTGCCGACTTCCGCGGTTGGAGGGTCTTCCATAAAAAAAATCGAACAGGGCCCAGCTGTATAGAGATGCCATCTGTCAAGTTTACGGTGAACGATAGATTGGTAGTTTGCTATTAAATAAATCAGTCGTGAAAATGTATGCTCCATATTTGCCGTGAGATTGCTTTTGTACACGCCGACTGACAGACTTGACACGTTGAGTTGCTTTTGAGTAATAATGAATGCGCATGCGTAAAGAGAATTGTGGGAAATCTAATTCGGTACAACTCGGTCTGATCCGTAAATCGCCTTTGCCACCCGCATCGCGGCCTAATCCGTCCGTCCATGGTTCTTCCAGTTTTTTTTCTGGACGGCTCTGTGTAGGAAGGGGTACAAAGACAAATGAATTATCCCCGCGATTACAGTTACAATGAATAATGAACACATATTTAACGGTATAACCAGACCAACAGCTGACCGACGAACTTGTACATTGTACGTAGTCGATTCTTCTTCTTTTCTATATAAAGTTTCCTCTGCTCTCTCCTTGTTATTCATTTATTTATTTTAAAATATAGCCCTTGTAAACATCTTAAATAAACTAAGAAATGTACTGTGAAATTAAAATAAAACATGGAGTGATGGGCCGCGAAATATGTATGGGAACCTATGTCATCTGTTGCCACAGAAAACGAACGTGGCGACCGTCTAACTCGGCGAATTGATATCAGCCGCGACTCACCGATATATTTTTCCGCAACATATAGTTCCTGGGTAATTTGTAAGAAGCTGCCTTCAAACTAAGTGACACTGGCATTTTGAAATATATTGAATAACTGTTAAGTGTATTCCAAATATATATATACGTTTTGTGATCAGTAAAACAGTTAGATAGAACAGTTCTTGATTTTTGCAAGAATCCTGCAAAAAATGGTGAGACTCATATTTTTGGTCACCCCACACAGCGGATCTGTCGGCGGAGTTCAGTGACGTTGCCCAGCATGAAGTGGCATAATGGCGGAGGCCTTTCCGGCTTGAACTTGATCTTTTATCAGTTCATTGTGAAATCATCACCTTTGAACAACCGAGACATAGAAAACCGATGTGATCAAATAAAGGATGTTGTTTTGTGGTAGCGAACGTCATGTCGCTCTGTTTAACCATCTGCAATCACGGGAGATCCCCTGATCAAGGGAGATCAAAACGGATCTCAGCTGGTTTCCGGCATGTGGACTCATTGGATCACCGGTATATTCGATTTCTTTATAAAACATTGCATGATGATTTATGTGTTTATCTATCATGGGAATAAATGATACTTTCCTAAGTAACTGAGGTACATCATTTTTAGATGACGACTCTATAACGAATATTATGGATTAAGAATACTGATCAGCGATACGGATTTGATATTTTGGAACATCATGATGTCTTGCCGGCATCATTGAAAACCGTTGACCGCTTCTCTCTTGCAGGAAACAAGCCTATGTTTATGTATACTATGATTGTCTTTTTGAATTTGGTGCTAATACTGTTATATGGAATATGGAATAGGTCTTTGGATTATGGACGCGGATATTCTCTAATGGA
>JAVTVY010035075.1:0-150050 GCA_036873755.1 Hanleya hanleyi | reverse complement strand
ATGTGACCCCCAATCGGAGGTAATAAATAGAGGCGCAGACTGACAATATGGCAGATAGTGATGTAGCAGGGCTGAGTGCACATCGTAGTGGCACCACATATTCGGCATACTGAGGTATACGAATTGCATTGGAAGCATTATAGGGATATTGCAGTTATATTAAATTAATATAGCTGCAATTAATAAATAGTCCTATTCCTATAATACTCCATATGATTTTTTGGAAATAAAACAAAAACCAGCATTTGCCAGTGGAAATTACTACAGCTATCTCCCACCATTCTAAGGTCACGCCACGTCTGATGTAGGGTTAAATGAAATTATAATACAGCTTACCAACCATTGATGTGATTATATTCGCCATGTACATATGTTATTCTGGAGTGAGCCGGTGCTGATACTTGTCTACTTGTCAAGCCAATTAGTAGTGGAAAATTGACGGCTTATCAACACCCGGAATATTTTAAATTATACTGTGTCATAATAATACACAGTTATTTCACTGGGATATTATTGGTGTGACAACGTGTTATTGGATTTAACTTGAGCAACGCCATCACTACAAGTGAGACAACACGTGTAATTTACTAGACTCCACAGGATCTACTGAGAAGTGAAATGTGAATACCCTGAGCATACAATCCAGTTTATTCGATCATACAGGCCAATGTGAATTTATGCAGAGTGCAGCGCTACATGGTACAGCCAGTGTATTCGTGATATTGGTTACGACTTGAGTGGAGTGGATCTGTCAATTATATTCCGGTTATTTATATACATATTTTTCTGTGATTTTAATGTTACCAACTTACTTGATCATTCGTTCGATGGTGAATAAATGAAATCAACTTTGAGCTGTTGTTGTGTTTCAATTACCCTACCTAGCGTACAAATTGGTGTCAGATTAGTGGGATGCTAAATTCTACTTAGCATCCAGTGATACGAACGACCTTGACCTTAGATTGTTGGAAAATATTGTGCGCCAATTAACAGCATGGCAGACAGCCCTGATAGAGAAGTCGAGATTAGATACAAAGGACGGGGGAATATTGGGCAAGGAGAAGGAGACATCCCCACAGATAACTGTGAGAATGATAGTGATGATGATTTTAGTGATGTGCCTGAGGATCCAATGAGGCAGGCTAAGGGAGATCACCCAGGTGATGAGCATCCAAAGGCACGACAGCCACATCCTGACAGACGAGAATATTCTTCCAGAATGAAAATCAAACCAGAATCCTATGATGGTAAAACAGATTGGGAAGAGTATTACTCTCACTTTCTCGACTGTGCGGAACTGGGGAAGTGGAGTGACGAGGAAAAGGCCTTGACTCTTTCAGCTTGTTTGAGGGGGCCTGCCAGGACCTTCTATATAGGTTTGCAGACAGGGGAAAAGCGATCATTTGAGGTATTATCTTGGAAGCTGGAGAGGCGTTTTGGTAGCAGTAGGCATCAAAGCCGATGGCTCTCCAAGCTGGAAGCCAGGCAACGTCAGCCCAATGAATCCATTGCAGAACTGGGAGATGATCTGAGGCAAATGGCCCAGAAGGCCCATCCACAACTACTGCTCGAGGCACAGGAAGCAATTGCTCTCAATCAGCTTTATAAGTGCATCTCTGTTGAGATGAAATGTCGCTGCTTTGATAAGGAATGTATGACTGTGGGTGAAGCTGTTGATGTCATCGAACGGTTCGAGGCCCTTATTGGTGATAAGGACAAAAAGAAGCCTGTGGTGCGAGCAGCTAGACCGATATCAACTGATGATGCTAATGGAGCAACGTTGGGTGAATCACCAGTCTATCAACAGTTGGTAGATCGACTGGAGAGGCTAGAAGGGAACAGGAGGCCCTACCAAGGGAGGCTTAATAAACCATCTAGGAGGGGTACCTGTTTCATATGTGATCGAGAGGGCCACTTCTTCAAATCATGCCCCATCTACAGGCGATGTAATGATGATCGTCAGAGGGGTGAGTCTGTTCCCAATCAACAGAGAAACGGACGCCCGTCAACTCTTTAGACGGTGGGTTGGCGGAAGGATACAGGTTTGTTAGTAATCCGTCTGGGTCAAGTCCAGTTTTAGTACAGGGAGAAGAAGCAAACCAAAGGGGTACAATTCGCACTGGTCAAATAGGAACTGAGTCACTTAAATGGGATAATGGATTCTTTGTTTCTGGGGTTATGCATGGATCCCAGAAGCATATCGAATTCCTAGTGGATACCGGTTCAACTATGACTCTTCTTTCAAAAGAAGCATATGATGAGATAGAACCCAAGTTGAGGCCAGAGCTGACACAATGGGATAACAGTATCCTTGGAGTTAATGGTGAAAAATTACTGGTCTATGGGGGTGCTGATTTTGACACTCATTTTGGTGATGGTAACACTTATCTGCAACACATGGTAGTCTGTGATATCACAACACCAGGTATTCTAGGGCAAGATTTCCTGCTACGTCATGTTCTAGAGATCAACTATAAGCGGATGAAACTGAGGACATCAAGTGGAGACATACACTGCTGGGTTGGTGGTGAAGCTGTGATGACATGTGCCATTCAGGCTAGGATGACAACACGGCTTCCACCAAACACTGTATGTTGGGTGGACGTGGACATTCCTCAGAGTGAGCACCTTGCACCTTCTGGGGTTATAGAACCATCATACAGCCTCTTTTCGGAACAAAACATCAGACTGATACCTGGTATCATAAATACAAGGTTAAGTGGACAAAGTTTGAAGGTCATGAATTGCAGCAATGTTGATGTAACCTTGTATCCTACGACCAGGCTGGGAACATGTCAATCCTACTATGATGCTGAAGTTCCAGACATGCAAAGATGTGCCACATGTCATGTGAATAGTGACAGTCAGCCAGCCTCTAAACAACTGCCAGATCATCTTAGAGATCTGTGGGAGAGAAGTACAACCCTCCTCAGTGAAGATGAGAAAGAAATGTTTGCTGCTGTCCTAGTCAAGTTTCAGTCAGTCTTTGCAAAGTCCTCAGCTGACCTTGGGAGATCTAAGGGAGTTGAACACAAGATAAATACTGGTACGGCAGTTCCTATTCGACAACCGCCTAGGAGACTACCTTTTGGAAAGCGGGAGATAGAGCGTGACGAATTACAGAAGATGAGCGACAGGGGTGTTATTGAGCCATCTTGCAGTCCTTGGGCCTCTCCTATCGTACTATGTACTAAGAAGGATGGTAGTATACGATTCTGTTTAGATTACAGAAAACTGAATTCCGTCACAGTTAAAGATTCATATCCGCTTCCACGAGTGGACGAATGTCTTGATGCGTTGGTTGGTGCAAAATGGTTCAGTTGCACGGATCTGAACTCTGGATTTTGGCAGATTCCCATGGCAAAGGAAGACCGAGAAAAAACGGCTTTTGCTACTAGCCAAGGCTTGTATCAGTTCACTGTGATGCCTTTTGGCTTAGTTAATGCCCCTTCAACATTTGAACGGTTGATGGAGGACGTTTTACGAGGTGTACAATGGCAGGATTGTCTGGTCTATATGGATGACATAATCGTGGGCGGTGAAACCATTCAGGAATCTATACGACGGCTTGAACGTGTATTTGAACGTCTGATGGAAGCAAACTTGAAGTTAAAGCCTGCGAAATGCATCTTCTTCCAGCAAAGTGTCAGGTTCCTGGGGCATGTGGTATCTTCAGATGGCATCCAGACTGATCCTGATAAGATCTCTTCTATTCAAACCTGACCAGAACCAACCAGTGCCAAGGAAGTCAGAAGCTTCATAGGTCTGGCCTCTTATTACCGCAAGTTCGTGAAGGGGTTTGCCACTATTGCCAGACCTCTCCATAAGCTGGCAGAGAAGGGTGTTAAGTTCAAGTGGACTCCGGAGTGTGATAAGTCATTCCAGGAATTAAAGGCCATGTTGACATCAACTCCGATCTTGGCATACCCTACACAAGGTGCTCGATTTATCCTCGACACTGACGCCAGTGACCAGGCTGTGGGAGCGGTACTTTCCCAGGAACAAGACGGGTCCGAGCGAGTCATTGCCTACATGAGCAAATCACTCAATAAGCATGAAAAGGTGTACTGTGTAACTCGTAAGGAGCTGCTAGTCGTTGTTACTGCTCTGAAGCACTTCCACTCTTATCTCTACGGCCAAGAAATCATCCTACGAACAGACAATTCTGCTGTGAGCTGGATGAGAACCCTGAAACAACCATCAGGACAGACAGCCAGATGGCTACAAGAACTCGGAACGTACAACCTGCAAGTAGTCCACAGAGCTGGCCGTAGCCATGGCAACGCTGACGCCCTGTCCAGACGTCCCTGCAAAGCTTGCGCTCACCAACAGGAAATTAACAACACACTAAATGACCAGGAACCTTGTTCTAATGATCAACCTGCCCGCAATTCAGAACATGTGCTGTTAGAAGATTGTCACACATCAGCAGATCCTGGGGCAGTGAGGGTTTCAACTCGAAGTAAACCATACGAAATCTCTGGGCGAATGAAAGACCATCAACTGTTGCTTGACGGGTGGAGCCCTTCAGAAATTAGGCACAAACAGATGGAAGACAAGGATGTAGGGCCAATCTTGCTTGCTTTAGAGGAAAAGGTCAGTCGGCCTGCATGGTCTGAGATATCACATTTGTCTTCCCACTATAAGACCTTGTGGCGTCACTGGGACCGTCTGGAGATATTAGATGGCATGCTCTACCGGAAATGGGTTGGTGACCGAGATAAAATAACGTACCAACTCATAGTTCCAGCAGTCCAACGTAACGACATCCTGAAGTATCATCATGACATCCCAACCTCTGGACATCTTGGCTCTGAGAAGATGCTGGAGAAAGTTAAGCAGTCATTCTATTGGCCGTGTGTCAGAGATGATGTGGAGAAGTACTGTACCACCTGTGACAAGTGTACAGCCAGGAAAACGCCAAAACCTGTTCGGGCTCCACTTGGGCAGTACATCAGTGGAGAGCCATTTGAGAGGGTGGCCATAGATGTACTTGGTCCTCTACCACTTACAAATGGGGGAAATAAGTACATTTTTGTGATGACGGATTGTTTCACGAAGTGGGTCGAAGCCATTCCTCTCCCAGACCAAGAGGCCAAGACTGTCGCCAGGGCTATGGTGAATGAATATATTTGCCGCTTTGGAGTTCCATTACAGGTTCATTCTGACTTGGGAACTAACTTTGAGTCGCAACTCTTCCAGGAGGTTTGCAACCTGCTGCAGATTGACAAGACAAGGACAACAGGTTATCGCCCCCAAGCCAATGGGAATGCTGAACGGTTCAACAGGACAGTCGCGGCAATGCTTACCATGTACTGCGAGAAGCAGCAACGGCGATGGGATGAATTTCTTCCGCAGGTACTTCTAGCATACCGATCTTCCAAGCATACCAGTACGGGTAAGTCGCCAAATATGTTGATGTTTGGTGTCACTTTGCCAGTGCAAGCCATCATAGGCAGGCCAGATTCTGAAGACGTACCTCGAAATGTGGATCAGTATCTCTTTGATCTTCAAGACAACCTACAGTTGGCCCACGAAGTTGCACGTAAAACTCTGAAGGCCAAAGCTGAATATAGGAAGAAATACTATGATGCTCACTCGAAGAAACGCTCCCTGAAGGTTGGTCAGCCAGTTTGGTTGTATGTACCAGCTCGAAAACCGGGTGTTTGTAACAAACTTACCTGCAAGTGGAAAGGCCCCTATGTTGTTCTACGGAGGATTGATGATGTCAACTACTTGGTGAAGAAGTCTCCAAGACTGGAACCTAGAGTGTGCCACATTGACCGTCTTCTTGCCTACAAAGGAAGGAATCCACCAAAGTGGTATTCCAAGAAAGAGGGAAATTAAAATACTTACCTGTACTCACTTGAAACACTGATGTATCTTCAGCAAAACTGGTCTAAATAAATGTCTGAATGGAAAGTCCCAAAATGTCTTTGAGTTCTGCTTGTTTTATCTGATGGTTCGGTCGATGCCGGACTAGGAATCTAGTGAATGGTCAGAATATTATAGCCGTGAGTCTTTTCATAGTCCACATCCTGGTAGATGTTCAGGGATGCAGATGCAGAGTCCATAAGAATGGCTGGTGAACGCGCGCACCAGGGCCCGAGACATACAGCTGGCAATGGGACTGATCACCCCATTAGCCCAACTGTAGTAGCGTTGAGACTGGCTGCAAGAGCAACATGTTCGATCTACGGATGACCGAAATGGAAATGTACGAAAAAGAAAATGGCTGACAATATAGACACCATTAGCTAAAAATATATTTTGATATGCCCTTGAGACTCAGACTGGCGAATCTTTAGAATGGTGGCTGAGATGAAGCTCACTGGATTTTCTTTAATTGATAGGGTAATTCGATTCCATAAACATGGGCAATGTCTGAATGACTGTTGTTGTCTTTGCAGAATGGCTGAGAGACGCCCAAACTTCGCCTGCTGGCTTTGTACATCTAGGTACACTAACAAGAGGGACCTACGGAATCACCTGGTTTCCCCGCCTCACAATCTGTTGGCCACCATATGCCATTTCTGTGATGACGAGCGGACCTACCGGAGAATGCCAGACCTGAAAGCTCACGTCAATAAGAGTCACTCCGAAGAGGTACGTCGCCTGAGTCAGGGGTTCTGGAATGAACGAATAGGATTCTGGTTAACTTTAACCCCAGACGCACACCGGAAACTGGATGGATGCCCCCAATGGAGCGATTCCAATTCGTACAGAGCACGCCAATTAGTTCGAACGTGGCTGCAGAAGGGAACATCGTCACGAACAAAGGAGGAATGGGACGAGGGGTGGAAGAGGAACACCGAGTGGGAGAAGCATCGTTCCCCCCTCATGGAAGACGCCATCGTGCTGGACGATCCCCCACCCATTAAAGTGCCCCGGCTGCAGTACAGCCCAACCAACCCTGCCATCTCCTTGGACGTGGTCAACGTACAGATGAAGCCAGGGGAAATCGTTGTTGACCTATCCAGTGGTTCGACAATGTGGTACCAGGCCCAGCTATCCACCTCTGTCTGCTACGATCAACGTGGTATGGCATCGCTGACCAGAAAGTTGGCAGCCATTGACCGAACGAACATCCAGGAGCATCCGAGCGGTGAGGGAGAGGATATCCCCCGCAATAATAGTGGAGCGTGCAGCCGAGTTTGTGAAGTCTTGGGGGTAGATTTCCGGTTTTTAACATCCTTGAGGCGATGGAGACAACTCAGTGGTAGCGGTGCAGCCTGCATACCGAAGGAATCTTCCCCACAGCCATCAACATCATCCTTGGTGATGATTTACGAGGCAGTGACACCGACTTAGGCGGACCTTCCTACACCATCAGACACGGCTGCCATGTCATATGGCGCAACTACCGACATGACTGTGAGTGAAGAACCAAGCCATCAGGAACACTTTCCATCCCCCACTATTCTACCAGTTCCTGCCACCAGTCATCTACCAGCAACGCCTCTGGACCTCTCGGCATCAACCCCAAAACCATCGGTCAGCCCATCAGGCAGTAGTCCCGTCCCAGCAGTGAGATCTGTTATTGCTGTTCCCTCGCCGCCTCCGCCTCCACCTCCCCCTCCGCCGAATGCAAACCTGAGGTTGATGGCAAGCTACGCAACTCGTGCGAAGAAGCTATTGCGCTGGGGATGTATGCCCTTGTTACCACCAGCAAGGAGGGAATGGGAGCCAAGCATTGTGGTTAATGTTACCTTGGGCACACAGTTGAGGCAATGGCCCCCTCCAGCCTGGAAAGATAAAATTCCTGATGAGAAGCTCTTGGCCTGGGAGTTCCTTGCTATGTCTGTGGAAGAGTTTCTGACAGGGTCACCCAACCAGCTCCAACGGCCTGAGCTATTGGACAAATACAACATGCTGGGATTACCGGGAACAGACATCGCCCCTACACCGAAAAAGGATCGCGGTAACCCCACCACCATACTCCAGAAGAGCCGCTTGTACATGTACAAGTCAGTTGTACTGATTGCCCTTGGCAGGCTATTGCCCAGTAACAACCAGGAAAGTCTGCTACAGACCCTCGAGGCCGCATCCCAAATGAGAGATAAATCTACTGATTTCCTGGTTGACGAGATGAATAGAAGAAACGTCCGGCTCCGACTGGAACCCTGAAAGGAAGAAAAATCCTGTATTACAATCTGGACTATAAATATGTTCGTAATTTTTGAACTGTAAATTCAGGAGAATTTGATTATTAAGGTGGGGAGCGTGTAATCCAGGTGCCCCTGATTTTACCTGATTAGTTGTGTTCTAGTGTTTTACAACAAGCTTGCTCATCGTGGAAATATATTTGAGTCTATGCATTAATTTCTGTGACATTCCGTATATGAACTGTTGTACCTACTCAGGAATTTGGTATTGTGCATGCATCACATTGCCAAACTTTGACGACACGAAATGAACACGTTTCTGGGTCAGGTTGTGACAGTCGGTTGACCTGAACTTGTGACGTTATTCTTGTTTGGACATTAAAATTATAGTTACTTACCAGTGATATGTGTACCCCTGCAGCATTATTTCATCATGCTAGCGTATAAAACATTGTGAACCCGGAGAACTTGACAATTTTGGATTTACTGACAGCCTGTCTCTACCGCTTACAGATCCCGCCATCTTCGTCTTTTGGTCATGTGACCAAATGTTACGTTGATATTTTTGGCTATTACTTATTAATTGAAGAACTTCTGGTGTTTGCTGTTAATTACTATTAGGTAATTAATGTTAATTAGATTTTTCAAACTATTGTGATAGCAGTTTGGATGTATTTTTAGTCGCACTCTATTTTCGTGCGTATGTTTCCCGGGTTTGTTCACAGCTTTTCTCCCGAAGATTTAGGTGAGTGACGTCAGTCAGCGGGAAATACAAATACAATCCTGCTTATCTATTGTCTGAACGTGATGATTGACTGCATTAATATTTAGTATAACTATTCTGGCTTTATGGAAAATATGTAAAATAAATCGTAAATTTCTGTTCTATAGTTATTTCTTGAGAAATAGATGCCTCCCCCCTTTTGGCCGCTTTACTTGTGAAAAATATTCAAGTGCATAGGCGATATAACATGCCAATACCATGCCAGCATTTTACCAGCAGGCTGCCGGTGAAACGTTTTTCGTCAGAATTACTTTATAAAATTATTCTATGTGATTTTAGTGACCTTTTCTAAATCTTGAACAACTCGGCGTCCGAAATATTATTAAAGTGTTATTAAATTCTGTATAATTACCTTGAAATCACTGATTGTTGTTTTGCAAATAGTTCTGTCGCCAGCAACCTGGCCAGCATGCTGGCGAGGCGGCTGGTAAAACTGAGCATTTTCATTGGTTGGATTGGGTCATGTGACCCCCAATCGGAGGTAATAAATAGAGGCGCAGGCCGACAATATGGCAGATAGTGATGTAGCAGGGCTGAGTGCACATCGTAGTGGCACCACATATTCGCATACTGAGGTATACGAATTGCATTGGAAGCATTATAGGGATATTGCAGTTATATTAAATTAATATAGCTGCAATTAATAAATAGTCCTATTTCTATAATACTCCATATGATTTTTGGAAATAAAACAAAAACCAGCATTTGCCAGTGGAAATTACTACAGCTATATCCCACCATTCTAAGGCCACGCCACGTCTGATGTAGGGTTAAATGAAATTATAATACAGCTTACCAGCCATTGATGTGATTATATTCGCCATGTACATATGTTATTCTGGAGTGAGCCGGTGCTGATACTTGTCTACTTGTCAAGCCAATTAGTAGTGGAAAATTGACGGCTTATCACCACCCGGAATATTTTAAATTATACTGTGTCATAATAATACACAGTTATTTCACTGAGATATTATTGGTGTGACAACGTGTTATTGGATTTAACTTGAGCAACGCCATCACTACAAGTGAGACAACACGTGTAATTTACCAGACTCCACAGGATCTACTGAGAAGTGAAATGTGAATACCCTGAGCATACAATCCAGTTTATTCGATCATACAGGCCAATGTGAATTTATGCAGAGTGCAGCGCTACATGGTACAGCCAGTGTATTCGTGATATTGGTTACGACTTGAGTGGAGTGGATCTGTCAATTATATTCCGGTTATTTATATACATATTTTTCTGTGATTTTAATGTTACCAACTTACTTGATCATTCGTTCGATGGTGCATAAATGAAATCAACTTTGAGCTGTTGTTGTGTTTCAATTACCCTACCTAGCGTACAATGGCATTATATCTGACAATTGTGGGTGAATGTTTTCAAAGCGAGAATTAGCAAGGGTAATACATATTTGTTTCCTTTTGCATCATCGTAAATTATCAGGTTGTCTTTGAAGCAATGTCGATCACGTTGAATTGATAAGTGGATACTTTGCCAAATTCTAATTGTTTCTATTAATTTGTAACTGCTTAAGGTTTGAATATATTGAATGTTATCTTCTGTTTTTGGGTGGTTTGGCTTTAAACCTGTGGGTATGTAGAGATAACTTCCTCTTTAACCATTTCTATAAGCCGGTCAATGCCACATCTCTGCGACATCGCATCTGGGCAATATTTTGCTCGGCATCCCGTCAGAGCACTTCTGCTTTTGTCGGACAGCTCTAGCCTGCTAGAGGAACAATAGACATTATTTGCATTCAAGTTGGTTCCAGGAGATAATTTCTACCAGCCTGTTCAAAGCATTTTTTGTATCCGTCAGAATGAGAAATGTTTTCACAGGTCTCTTCTTCCCCCTGCCCGTTCATTTCTTTTCTCTGGCAGCATATCTCGCCAGGGCATGAGAGACAGGGACTGAAAATTAATCCCTCATAAGCCCCTCCCCCTCCCCCTGCAAATTAATATTCCCATCACTTATTAGATGAGAGAGCACAAATGGGCTGTTGGTATACCAAAATATATCAAGGGAGGTGTTTGTGTGTGTGGGAGGAGGGGGGGTTGTACCGGAGGAATCTACGTAGGGCGTTTTCATGCGTTTTGACAAAGACGCTATTTTCACGACAATCGTAACTCATACTCGGCTATATTTCGGGTTATCTCGGAGATAAGAAAACGACTACAGCCAACCTGTAACCATCTGGGTCATCTATACGCGGTAAGACTGACCCTGGGATCGTGTGTATCCATTTCAGCCTACTTTCGGCAACTGCAAGCGGGAATTTCCAGAAATCAATACCACCTGGCTTCGTCAGCCAATCAGCTAAAGTCTACCGACGTAACCCCAACGTAATCCACCATTTTCGGGTCATGTGATGTCCTACTTGTTCAAAATTACAGATCTACCACACCTCTTGGATAATACGAAAGTTATTCATACCTATATATTTTGTAGACCCAGGCATTATCTGTTTCCGAAGTGGTATGAAAACCTGTAATTTATCAGATTTCTCGAGTCTGTTCTTCGCCGGTTGAAGGCCGAACAGAATCGGGTAAAGTACCGGATATCGCTCCGCGATAATGGAGACACACGATTTGCAAGCCATCTTATGGATGGTGAAGTGTACGCAAATGGGCTACAGCGTTTGGACCATATTAATTCGGGAACGTAATTATTTGTGTAATGCTTTCTTTCTACAATACTTGATCTTCATAACTTAGAAGTTTCTTTTTTCATTTTGTAAATAATAAAAAAAATTCACACTCCCTGTCGTCGCCATTGTGATGTTTATCCCATGACACACTGTTATAAATCACACCGTAAATTCACAGTTAAATGTACTGGCAGAAAAGGTGCCAGTACATTCAACTGTAAAATTATGTTACACCGTATTTTACAATTACCGCTTTTTAGCAGGATTTATACTGTAAAATGTTGCACCGTATTTTATAAATAACGTTTATTGGCAGGCATTCAACAGTAAAATAGGTTGCACTGTAATTTACAATTACCGTTTTTTGAACATCCTTTAAACTTTATCATTACGTGGCATCGTTGTCTACAATTATCGGTTTCGCCTAAGTCACTGGAAGACCGAAATGGCCATTGTTCGTTCACGTATTTCAGCTCTTTGTGTTTACAAATGCGGTCACCACAAGTTTCGTAAATAATCACGAAGGAATCTATGAAATTATTGCACAAATATACGATTTATAATTGAAACACAACTCCAAGTCAGATAAAACCAAAACCAAACCGTATTATAGACCGAAAATTACAGTTAGCCACCGCGTTCCTTTCAGTGTGTGTTCTGATAATGTTCTGGATGTTGTATCGAGCAACGCATATGTCCTTCGTTCAGAGAAAACAGGAATTTTATGTTACGTTTGTGCGCAGTTTACTCATTCCCGTTGCTGTCAACTGAAATATCACAGTTCAATTTACAGATTAACGAGTTTACGAGTAAATACACTGTAAACTCCCAACATACATTCACTGTGAAATAACGGTAATTTATAACAGTGCACATCATCCCCCAGTTGTAACTCGAAAAAATGGTACATAAGGTCACCTCAATTCTTTTAATATGTTTGAAGGCAGAAAAACAGGCTTTCTGACAATATATGTAATATGTTATTATTCGCGGGCAAATATTGGGAATAGATTTTTCTGGGGTGCATTTGGTCAGTGGTGTGCAACCTAAAGAGAAATCTTCAAGTTTTGTCAATTTCAAGAAAATCCCACGATAAATGTTCCATAATCACTTCAGACCATAGAGATATGCTACCAGAAATCCGAGAAAATCTAGGTTGCTAGATGCTGATTGATGAAGTCATACCTACAAAGACCACTTCCACCAATTACCGGGATCTCCCCCCCCCCCCTTCTCCACTCGAATGAGCTGGGTGGCATTCATCATCAAGCTTATACTGCCGCCTCTGTTGCACAGACCTGTTGTTTCCTATTTGGATGCCTCATTGAACGTGGATGCAATCTCTACCAAATATTACCCCCACAACGTCCATAATTGGGGGGGGGAGCTGATACACCTTTATATATAATCTAGCTTGGAGTATATTAACCCTATCCGGCTTGGGCATTTTGGGACCTGTCCAGGCCTGAGTGAGCCATTTCGCCCGCCCCTGTACCTCGTAATTATTTTTCTTACCCCTTGAGCTAGGAAACTATAACTTACTACACTATACCCTTGGGTCAAGTTCTACAAGAAAATGTAGAATATCCAAGATAAATTTGTAAATATTAATCTAATATGAAATAAAATAGTGTTCACGCACTTTTGTTCGCGAAAAAGCAGGAATTTTGAAGAAAAATTACGAAAACCTAAATTTTCTGGCATCCCATGTGGTCGCCATCTTTAATTTGCTCATGATTCTATGCAGGTAGTCTCAAAATGACCCCAGTATGATAAACTACAAAGTCACGGAGTGTCAACTCTCAGTTTTTTGTCGTTCCGAAGATAGCGCAGAAAGATTGGAAGGGGGCCATAATCCCCCTCCCCCTAGCTATAGAACCTTTACTGTGTAGGTGGGCGTGGCTGTTCGTCCCTACACAGTCGGTTACACAGCCATTCGAGACTACAGCCATTCCTGGGCTACCCTCCCCCGGTCTGGTAGGGTTAAGAAAACCTTTTACTTTGACTGAAGACACCGTATGCCCAAAGCAAAGGAGATATACAGAAAGTTGAGATTTGATGATTTTTTATTTTTCAATACTAAATAATGTATATCTCTTTTCATAATAAAATATACACACTTGAAGCACTATGGAGATGTTAGCAAACGCTACATTTTTCCATAATAACTATGAACTCTGTGTGCCCCAATCAAGTATTACACTAAAGCAGTTTTATTGATTTCTGTCTACCTTTGTATAACTAAAACTACGGATAAATTGTGCCGAAACTCGTGCCATTGGAATTCGGTAACACCATGTCAAATGAAGAAATTGTCGCGGTACAAAGCGTGCATCGCGTTTCGGTGACCACATTTGTCGCCGATATATGTGGGTTACAACTAGCGTATAAGACCATAGGTTAATTGTCGACAGAGTATTTGTCTATAGGACATGAAAAACATGGAGGTCGCTGATCGGCTGTTAATCATCCTTGGAAGAAATAGTTAGAGTCATATAGTGCTATATTTAAATTCTATCTGGAATATTTTACTTAGTAAGCTAGAACAATATTTGCAGAATATTTTGCTGTCATTATGGACGTTCTGCAGCGACATTTTGCCTGTGTGGCCTGGTTCAAAAGTGTGCCGCTCTTCGTGTCTTTATTTCCTCAGATATACTTGACATGGCAAATCAGTCCGACAAGCAAGGTCATTGTTTTCGCGAAGTAGTGAATAAAATATAGCCCAATTATCAGTAAAGATTTTCAAAGGTTTTGTCCAATCTACAGCCACCGCGTTTTAGTAAATTAGCTGTGAGCATGGTCACTTCTCTTCATCCTTCGACGTTTTATCATCTATTTGAAAATAGTCATGAATATAAAGTAGATCATCTCGTGTTGTTATATTCATCAATGCTAACCATAAAATATTTTAAATCCCTACCATGTTCATTTCCATTAACTATTGTGCCCTATAGATAATGACCCTGGGGCAGATCTTTCGGAAGATTAACGACTTCGATCTCCACATTCCTTTGATGTTAATGTCGTACTGTGCGAATGCTCAAACATGATGGACGAGAGATCACCCTGCCATCACATCTGACTGTAGAAGCGCCACCGAGTCAGCAAGTCGAGTCGACACAGTGAGGAGAAGACGCCGAGACAGGATGACAGATATCCATGAACTTGCTAGAGAAGCTACAGGGAAAATCTTGCTGCGACAGATGCAATCTATGATACGAAAGTTTTTCCGCAGAAAAGCAAGCATGGTGACCGGATTTACTTAGTTCCGCTACTAAACTATAAGACCGCTAATTAGGACCTTTTGTGGTACAGGCGTCTGACTGTGGCATCAATGATGGAGGCGAAGATGATTCACAGCCTGCAACTGTATTCCCCTATCTTATGGAACATCCAACCTTGGTGAGATAGCCAGTCGGGATGCCAGAACCTCAACGAACCAGAAGTGGGCGTGTGATACAGCAACCCCGGAGAATGGCGACTTACGAGGTCGGGCTGCCGCCGTATCCCCCGATATCACCAGCCGTGGAAATTGAACCGTCTCCCCCAGATGAGCCAACAACCTTGCCGGAGCAGTGGAATTCTCCAATTTTACGATTTTAGAATTTGTTTTTGTCTGGCAAGACATCGTCATATACAAACTATTCCACGCAGGGCTCTGTTGACGCTTTCTTCTATACGTAGAATCATGCGGAATAGAAAGGTCTCCAATCATGTCAATGGTTATGTGTCTGAATGGATATCTATAACAGTGGGTGTTCCACAGTGGGTGTTCAATGCTGACATGACTCAAACAATACCCAGTCACATCTCCCTTGCCGACCACCTGGCAATTTGGGTCATTACCATAGATATACACATAGCAGAACAACAAATTTCTGTTTGAGTTTAGGTCTGCTGGGAAACACACAGGAGTTTACCCAGGCCCACATATTCTGTGACTGTAGATCAGCTATCTCCAGCCTAGCTACTGACTACTGAACCTCGATTTTTGCATCAGGACTTGAGAGACAGTAGTATTTCACTGTCCTCCAGCAAAAAATACATCTGTCGCCATTCACTGGATTACAGGCCATGTAGATCTGGCTGGCAATGAGTTAGCTGACCATTATGCGAAAGTGGCAGCTGTCAGAGCTACTTAACATGAGCCATTACTGCTATCAATGCCGGTCGTGAAGGGGCTATTATACGTCTCACAATGGCCAAATGGCAAGAACAGGCAAACCTATGAGCTAATACCATCTGTCACAAGAAGCCCCAAGCGCTGGCACCTCCCCAAAAAGGCGGAGAGTACATTTATTCGTTCTATAACTGGTCATTCTAGACTCCACTCACCTATACAAACTGAATCTTAAGGACAATCCTCTGTGTGAGTGTGGAGGAGGCATCCTCGTCTTAGAGCATGTCATTTTCTTATGTCCCCTCCACATGGAGAGCAGAACGACATTCCTGAACAGGGTTGATGCTATTCACGCATAGCAACAGACTCAACAGTCGGCATGGAGTCCTTTCTCATACCTAAACATGACAACCCAGTCACCAGACGCTACATTCAAAATGCTTTTGACTCTTCGATCATAGCAGAGATCGGCATCTAATGTATACTATAGGCTCAAGCTGTTGAAACTGGAAAACGTTGATAGACATAGTGACTGTTCATAGTATGATTAGATTATCTACTATAGTGAAATTACATAGAGACATTATAGGCACGCGACATTTCGATGTATTGGTGGCAATTCCATGAAAATCAGAGCTTCTGTGCTAGTTCACCAGGGCGTAGAAGCTTTAAGCTAAGCGTTGAAGGGCGTTGAGACGGGCGTTAAGGCGTAAAGATAGGGCGTTAAGGCGTTCAGACGGGCGTTGAGGCGGGAGTTAAGGCGTAACGACGGGCGTTGACGGGCGTTGAAACGGGCGTTAAGGCGTATCGACGGGCGTTGAGACGAGCGTTAAGGCGTAACGACGGGCGTTAAGGCGTAACGACGAGCGTTGACGGGCGTTGAGGAGTAACGACGGGCGTTGACAGGCGTTGAGACGGGCGTTGACAGGCGTTGAGACGGGCGTTAAGGCATAACGACGGGCGTCACTGAATTTCGAAGAATTACTGACAATGTTTTCCCCTATTTTAGGGGTAAAGTCAGTGTTCCGCATTTTATATTTTCGGGGACAAATCCTCAATTTACAGGCACCCACCCTACCTCTCTCAGTAGACCCCGATATGCCCGGGGGACCGATATTAGTCCTTTTGGACATGGTTGATAGTTTCCCCCTATTGTAGAGTTAAAGTCTGTGTTCGGTTTTTTATATTTTTGGGACAAATCCGAATTCCACATACACCCACTCCCCCACAACATGGAAAAACACCGATAGAAGGACCCGGATGGTAAACCAACGGCTGTACAACAGGAAAAAACTCAGATAGAAGGACGCAAATGTAAGATGAGTACCCGAATGAAAATAAACCACTGAGAAAATCCGGATGTAGACAAGGACCCGGATGAATGAAAAAAAACCACATTCGGTACAGGTCTAAACATGTAGGGTCACGCGAAGAGAGGCCCGGATGTAGGACCCAGATGAATGGAAAAAAACCCATGAGCAATGGTACAAGTCTAAACATGATCATGCCCGATTCACGCACACCGGAAGTGACGTCTTCACCTCCCGATAGAAGGACCCGGATGTAAAGATGGAAAAACCCCGTACCCAGATACAGGTCAGTACATGCATTCATTCAAAACCGAAGACCCGGATGTAAACAATGATGTAACACCGATACCAGATATAGGTCAGACATTAATACGCAGGCCAGGCCCGTTTTTCGCGCATGCGCATTGTCAAAGGTCCATCTGTGTTTAAATCACATTTATATACTTTTTAGGATCTGAATAAGGATTTGCTATACTCAGTTGACCTCCACGTGACCTCCACAAACCTCCCCTCTGCGCATAGCGCCGCAAGGTCAATAGTGCTCGAAATGCGCTTTTATACTACGAAATAATAGTGAAGAACTAGGTCAGACTACCCAGGTCACGCCCGATTCACTCATACCGGAAGTGACGTCATACACAACACCTGCGCACACTCACGCTTATTGACCTCTGATCACGTGATCCCCCCACGAAAGTAGGTCACAGGCGCGCGAATATCCACTTACTATACTACTTTTTTTTTTTTTTTTTTTTTTTTAATAGCTTTCTGGGGATGTTAAAATGCCAAGTTATGGTGGAGAATCTCACCTCAAACAAGTTTTTAAAATGCGCCAGATTGTCGGAAATGAGGGCATTGCCTAACATTGCCCGAGATAGTAACATTTTTAGCCCACTATCACCAGATGGTGGGCTGTTCAAATCGCTTTTCGTCCGTGGTCCGTCGTCCGTCCGTCCGTCGTCCGTCCGTCGTTCGTCGTCCGTCCGTAAATAATTCTTGTTATCGCGATTTCTCAGGAACTACTGCATGGATCTTTCTGAAATTTGGTACACAGGTTCCCCATGGGGTCTAGTTGTCCAGATACCTTTTCTGGTCCGATTCGAAAATCCAATATGGCCACAAGGTGGCCATCTTGGACTTCCCCATGAAACCTTGTTATCGCGATTTCTCAGGAACTACTGCATGGATCTTTCTCAAATTCGGTACACAGGTTCCCCTTGGGGTCTAGTTGTGCAAGATACCTTTTCTGGTCCGATTCGAAAATCCAATATGGCCAATAGGCAGCCATCTTGGATTTCCCCATGAAACCTTGTTATCGCGATTTCTCAGGAACTACTGCATGGATCTTTCTCAAATTTGGTACACAGGTTCCTCTTGGGATCTAGTTGTGCAAGAAACCTTTTTTGGTCTGATTCGAAAATCTGATATGGCCAACCATCTTGGATTTCCCCATGAAACCTTGTTATCGTGATTTCTCATGAACTACTGGATGGATCTTTCTCAAATTTGCTACACAGGTTCCCCTTGGGGTCTAGTTGTGCAAGAAACCTTTTTTGGTCCGATTTCAAAATCCAATATGGCCACCAGGCGGCCATCTTGGATTTCCCCATGAAACCTTGTTATCGCGATTTCTCAGGAACTGCTTCAAGTGATTCCCAAATTCGGTACAGGCCCCCTTGGGGTCTAGTTGTGCAAGATGCTTTTCTTATCCGATTCTCGAAAATCCAAATAGCGGCCACCAGGCGGCCATCTTGGATTTCCCCATGAAACCTTGTTATCAAAGCGATTTCTCAGGAACTACTTCATGGATCTTTCTCAAATTTGGTATACAGGTTCCCCTTGGGGTCTAGTTGTGCAGGATACCTTTTCTGGTCCGATTCGAAAATCCAATATGGCCACCAAGCGGCCATCTTGGATTTCCCCATGAAACTTTGTTATTGCGATTTCTCAGGAACTACTAAATGGACGTTTGTCAAATTTGGTAGACAGGTTCCCCTTGTGGTCTAGTTGTGCAAGATACCTTTTTCTGGTCCGACTTAAAATCCAATATGGCCACCAGGCAGCCATCTTGGATTTCCCCATGAAACTTTATCGTGATTTCTCAGGAAGTACTGCATGGATCTTTCTCAAATTTGGTACAGAGGTTCCCCCTTGGGGTCTAGTTGCGCAAAATACCTTTTTCGGTTCGATTCGAAAATCCAATATGGCCACCAGGCGCCCATCTTGGATTTCCCATGAAACTTTATCGTGATTTTTCAAGAAGTACTGCATGGATCTTCCTCAAATTTGGTACACAGGTTCCCCTTGTGGTCCAGTTGTGCAAGATACCTTTTTTGGTCCGATTCGAAAATCCCATATGGCCGCCAGGTGACCATCTTGAATTTCCCCTTGAAACATTGTTATCGTCAATTCGTTGTGCAAGATGCCTTTTTGGTCCGATTCGAAAATCCAAGTTACGCTTAAAATTAATACGGTATTCCCGAGTTGTGACGTTGCATCACACGAGTCGACGGATCAAACAGTGGGACATATTCTATATAGTGACTATTCTGTTAGACATGGGTATCCCAGCAGCCTTTGCGGCGCTCCCTGACAACTACCGCGTGGGCTAAAGAAAAGCATAGCGACGTATTCACTTAGCCCAGGCAGACCGCGCTTCTCGCCGTTAAATCGTATTTCCTCGACGTTTGCGGCTGGTAATCGCTTGGAATCGATAAGATATTATTAATAAGGTAACATTTAACAGCTGAAAGGATCAATTGTGTGGTAAAGACTCCAGGAAAGAGTAATAAACAGCTCTAAATAACCCACAACAGTGAGCTACAGGGCGCTTACCCAGCCGTTAAAATCCTGGGGTTAACACAGCGGCAACACCGTTATTGTCGGCATATAGCACGGATAATCTGTTTTAATTTCCCCCCATAAAGCTGTTAATTATCCATATTCAATGATTGACTTATTAAATGATTGACTTATTGATCATGAAATGGTAAATAACGCAGATATATACTTGTAGCAAAATTCCTTCACAGTTATGGATAGTCTGTGTTACTGGGTTTTTTTCTTCTGCTTTTATAAAGCTGTTAATTATCCAGATTTAAAGATTGACTTAATGATCAGGAAATGGTAAATAACGCAGATATATACTTGTTTTAGCAAAATTCCTTCGGTTATATATAAACTGAGTTTTCATGACAATCTCAGACCATATTTACAACTAGCACGATGAGTTACGAATATTCAGATAATCTGCCAGGTGAGGCAAAGACAAGATATCAGTCAAAACTCTCGCTTGTCGGTTTGGATAAATGCCCTTACAAGTTACCAGCTGATGTGTGGATAGAAGACATGACGGCTTGGCCAGAAGTTTTGTACGAGGATGTGTTTCATTACCTAGTGAACTTTCCTCGAATATATTCTTCAGAAGCCATGAGGAATTTGAAATCCCTTGAATCTTATAGATTTTTCATTTCTGGATGGGTGGGAATTGTTCATCACCTTACAACCATTCCTATACATTTTGTATTCAAGGCTGATGTTCGACCATCATACAGGATAAATGAGGAACCCCATCATCCCTGGGCTGCTGTAAACAATTGTGGAACAATTATTTCCGCACACTGTGACTGCATGGCTGGGTAAGAATCGATTACTATCGATATCACCTTCAAATAAAACTTCAAATTTGGAAACTTGTCTTTGTTAGCTGTACAGTCATGAACACAACACGCCTTTGGCATTCTGACTATATTAGCATCACCCGTTTCTCTTAAGTTTGAAGTTTGAATGACTCGGATACTGATGACGGGTTATATAAAGACTGATTGATTAATGGATTGTACTATACAAGTCAATGAAATAATCACTGTAACTGAGAATTACTCATCACAGTGTCAACACACATAAGACCAAAGATCAAATAAAATTGATTGATTGACTGTTTATACAGAAAATTTACCATACGGTTATAAGCCACGGATACAGACTCCTCCATGCTGATGTTAATCATTTAATAAGTCAATCATTGAATATGGATAATTAACAGCTTTATGGGGGGAAATTAAAACAGATTATCCGTGCTATATGCCGGCAATAACGGTGTTGCCGCTGTGTTAACCCCAGGATTTTAACGGCTGGGCAAGCGCCCTGTAGCTCACTGTTGTGGGTTATTTAGAGCTGTTTATTACTCTTTCCTGGAGTCTTTACCACACAATTGATCCTTTCAGCTGTTAAATGTTACCTTATTAATAATATCTTATCGATTCCAAACGATTACCAGCCGCAAACGTCGAGGAAATACGATTTAACGGCGAGAAGCGCGGTCTGCCTGGGCTAAGTGAATACGTCGCTATGCTTTTCTTTAGCCCACGCGGTAGTTGTCAGGGAGCGCCGCAAAGGCTGCTGGGATACCCTTGTCTAACAGAATAGAGAATATCCATACCTTCACCGTCCATATCAAGGAGTTCAAATAATTCGGAATTAAAATGTATTTCTGCAAATTTTAAATCAGTTTAGTCCAGTGAACTGTTTCGTCTGCCGACTGGTTGGCTACATGAAGGGACGTCACTCTTGTGACACAGCGTTACAACTCGACAACTTTAGACTACTGCGTGTTTCGATCCAGGGGAGATAATCAGGATTCAGACATTTCGAAGTTTCAACATTACTGCGCGGATCCCCTCAGTGTTAAGTATTGTACCATGTTACTATTTTCGAGCATGGTATCTTAAAAGAGATATATCAAACTAGCCCAGTAAACAGAACAGAATTAGCATTCGTTCCTAATTATAAAATCTTAAGTATGTTTCATAGCTCATGCCAAAGGGTCAAAGACATTTGTCTTCGCTTCCAGTACCCATTGATGACACGTGCAAAAAAAAAATACTACAAAACGAAGACGAATGATCCTCCGGACATTCATTTTCAGATTAACTTTGCTCTTTTCTCTTGTACTATAACAACTGACATAAGTACAGTTTCTAGAAATCTTGAAACTCCTTAAACTTAGAAAGATGATATCTTGGTGTTTTCCAGTGTCCCTTTTTCGATCTTTTTCGCTCAGATTCGAAATTCTGTAAACAAAATTACAAATCAGTCGTTTGTTCTTAGTAACAATGGACAAAAAGATCCTCTTGGCATTAGCTTACAATTATCGGATAATGGTGGGCGCCAAGATCCTTCAGGATCTCTCGTTTACAGTTACACCCTCCCCGCCCCCACACTTTAGGACTACGCCCCTTCTGTTCGACCATTATACCTTCTCCGAAAATATATCAGAGACCCCCGAATACAGATATGGGCAGAAATATTCATTTTGTTCGATCGGAAACATATTGACTATTTCAATTAAGGGAATAGGGGACGTTCATTTTCCTGCTCTCAATGGGGCTACAACATGGTGATTTTTCGATTTTTCGGCAAGCTGAATTTCTTAACAAAGTATCCAGATATCTCAAAATGGAATAAAAATCAACAAAAGACTCGACAGAATCATTTATGCGTTTTACTGGTGGTTCGATATAGTGTGATAGGACTGACCAAAAAATTGGTATTTTAGATTCAATGGTTGGTCAAGTGCTCCAGAGGCTCAAAATTATTCTTCTGGAATCTCGCAAAATTAACTCTTATTCACTTTCAACAAAAGGAAAACTTTTAAATGGCTAATAAATGGAACGCCAATAATATTCCCCACACCCACCACGATTCCATGCCCCTATACTCCCTCCTGGAAATAGGAATGAAACACAGGGGTTTGTAGTTGGTCGGTTATTAATTATGATATTAATATTTATATATACTCTCCTCCTACTCTATTTACAGTAGGAGGAGAGTATATATAAATATTAATATCATAATTAATAACAGACCAACTACAAGCCCATGAAAAGGCTCAGTTTATTTGTTATAACGCTAATATTTTCTAAGAAAGTATTATGTGCCTCTGTTTTCATTATATATTCAACAAGCACTAGATGTGTTTAGTATTATATGGCAAAATGAGAAAAATTTGAGTATGGTTATTCCCATTTTTTCATGGATTTCTCTTAACCTAAAGAAAAAATACTGCAATTTAAAAAAAAAACTTTCAACCTCTAGAAATGAACGTCCTCTTCTGCCTAGAGAAGTGATACGTTGCTGCAGAAATTTGCGAACAAAAAGAAAACAATGTGATCGGTGATAGAATCTTAGAACTAAATGATATTTGTTGCGAAATCAAACAATGTGTAAATTGTGTAGATAAATTTACAGAATATCAAATATCATACTAATGTTGCGATTCGAAAATAGCATCTTTGGGTTTAACGATGTTATTAATTTATCAATTCAAGATATTTGCTTCCTAGTAACGAATTTTTAATTTTAATATTATTTAATATTATCAAGCAGTTCTCCCCCTTTCGTCATTTCTCAGCTGCCAGGAGACGAATTTGTACACAACTCCTTTTGACCAATCAGTAAGCCAAATGGGAATCAGGTGGTACAAAAAGCGGGAAGGCTGAAGTTCATTGAAAACACAAGAAGAGTTTGGCGTGCTTTTGTGTTTACAAAAATCAGAAGAAGATGAGTGATCCGTGTTCAAAGCTTCTGGAAATCCAGAATGATTATGAACAAAGGTGAAATGTTGTGTAACAAGGAGACCAAGTCTCCTTTTATTGAGTTTTATTACAAATCGTGTCGTCCGCAGACATTGTTCACAACAACAACAACAACAAATGATTTATGGCCGTAAAACAAATTTATGCATGATGCTCGTTGTGTTGCTGTTGACGGAGACAGTCATTTGGTAGGGTGTTCTTGTTGTAACAACAGGATTGTGGTCGCCATCATAAAGTCTAAATAATATCATAAAATTTCTTGTTCCTGGGACAAAAATTATAACTAATTCATGAATTAATATCTATTCCATCTCACTTCGGGAAATTGCGGAATTCGGAAACGTTGTCGAATTCGGGAACTTTTGGAAAAAAGGTTTACGAATTCGACAACTTTGAGGCCCAAATCCATCCTTATTTCACATAAAATGCGATCGGGCGTTCGTCTTAACGATCGGATATAATTTTATTGTACCAACAGGTGGCAGCACCTTTTCTATGGCATTTCATCGTGGCATTCGGAAATTCTACCTGGCGTTTTTTCTACAGGTGAGAAAATGTGTGTTTTGTCCTATGTCGCTCATGCTTTGAAAATCAAATAGGCATGTTTCTGAATTCGGGAACGTTGCCGAATTAATCTTTCTGTTTCCGAATTCGGCAACTGTTCCCGAATTCGACAACGTTTCCGAATTCCGCAATTTCCCGAAGTGATCTAGCACTATAGGCCTAGGTCAACAAGCTGAACCCTGCTGACATTTAATTTTGTGATATTGACAATGCAGGATTCAGCCGTTGAACCGAAATTTCCTATCACAAAATTTTCGCCTCCCGACCTGGGTAACAGCGGGTGGATTTGCGCTCATAAAAAAACAATAATACCTACCGCTTTGTGCTCGTTTGGATAGAATACGTATTTGCCTACTTCCCTGGCCATTTTTTTTCTCTGTCCAGCTTCTTTCATTTCCATAAACGGCAAAAGAAAAAAATATCATCGCGGACGATCTTCCAAAAACTAAATCCGCCGCCATTTTGAATGTCACTATGGTGGCACGAGACTAATTTGTAAATTCGGGATTGTAGACAGGAAGGTCGAAAACGGCTCATTCATAAGGCTGTCACATTATCTGCATTTAAATGTAAAATTGTAACCATCGATATCAAGCATAATGGAAGGCACATACTGAGAAAGGTAATTCATGGGATTTTTCATCTCCCTAAGCGACTGGGTCGACTGAGCGGATTCAGTTTTATGGTAAATTCATGCCCTGTTTGTGCTTGTTTGGATAAATAAACAAATAGCTTATGGATAACAACTTCTAGTTTATTCAGGACGACGTTTCGATACAGATACTAGTATCGTTCTCAAGTCAATGATGAGTATCTCATTTGGATAGAATACGTATTTGCCTACTTCCCTGGCCGTAGGGTTTTTCCGACTCGTGTAATCCTGAATTTAGAATAACCTCACGTGAGAGAATCAGGGTCACGCGAGAGTGTTCGAAAATGGCGGTGGATTTCGTGTTTGGAAGATCGTCCGCGATGATATTTTTCTCTTTTGTCGTTAATGGAAATGAAAGAGCACTGGACAGAGAAAATAAATGGCCAGGGAAGTAGGCAAATACGTATTCTATCCAAACGAGCACAAAGCGGTAGGTATTATCAGTTTTTATGAGCGCAAATCCACCCGCAGTTACCTAGGTCGGAAGGCGAAAAATTTTGCGATAGGAAATTTCGATTCAACGGCTGAACCCTACATAATCAATATCACAAAATTGAATGTCAGTAGGGTTCAGCTTGTTGAACTAGGGGGAGGGTAGTTCAACAAGCTGAACCCTACTGACATTTAATTTCGTGATATTGATTATGTAGCGTTCAGCCGTTGAATCAAAATTTCCTATCGCAAAATTTTCGCCTCCCGACCTAGGGTGGATTTGCGCTCATAAAAGTCGATAATACCTACCGCTTTGTGCTCGTTTGGATAGAATACGTATTTGCCTACTTCCCTGGCCATTTATTTTCTCTGTCCAGCTCCTTTCATTTCCATAAACGGCAAAAGAAAAAAATATCATCGCGGACGATCTTCCAAAAACGAAATCCGCCGCCATTTTGAAATGTCACTATGGTGGCACAAGACTAATTTGTAAATTCGGGATTGTAGACAGGAAGGTCGGAAACGGCTCATTCATTATGGCTGTCACATTATCTGCATTTAAATGTAAAATTGTAACTATCGATATCAAGCATAATGCATTAATGGAAGGCACATACTGAGAAAGGTAATTCATGGGATTTTTCATCTCCCTAAGCGACTGGGTCGACTGAGCGGATTCAGTTTTTCCGACTCTTGTAATCCTGAATTTAGAATAATCTCACGTGAGAGAATCAGGGTCAAGTGAGAGTGTTCGAAAATGGTGGTGGATTTCGTGTTTGGAAGATCATCCGCGATGATATTTTTTTCTTTTGTCGTTCATGGAAATGAAAGGAGCTGGACAGAGAAAATAAATGGCCAGGGAAGTAGGCAAATATGTATTCTATCCACACGAGCACAAAGCGGTAGGTATTATCGTTTTTTATGAGCGCAAATCCACCCGCAGTTACCTAGGTCGGGAGGCGAAAATTTTGCGATAAGAAATTTCGATTCAACGGCTGAACCCTACATAATCAATATCACAAAATTAAATGTCAGTAGGGTTCAGCTTGTTGACTAGCTACATGTAAACCCTACTGAGATTTAATTTTTTGATATTGACAATGTAGTGTTTAGCCGTTGAATCGAAATTTCCTGTCGCAAAATTTGCGCCTTCCGATTTGGGTGACATCTGGTGGATTTGCCCTCATAAAAAAACAATACCTACCGGTAGGCATTCGTTTTGACAGTGTCTTTCCAGCAACTCTTCGGGCCATAAGCTTATATTTCCACTCGCCAACTAACTTTGTTTCGATCAAGAGCAAAAGAAAAAATTGTGTCAAACAACATCAGCAAATCGTAGCCATGTTTGAAACGAGATCTCGTTTGGACGTCCAAATTCCGGAACAAGGAACCAGTCGGAAACGGATTTCATGAAAAAGCAGTGCGACGGAGTGAGCATGCAGAATGGCTGGCGCATTTGGAAACTCCAGGTTGTGTCAGACGTGAGATTACTTTCCCCTCAACCATTCTACACGACGTGTGCTGTGTCTGGTGCGGTTTCATGAAATCCATTTCTGGCTGGTTCCTTTTTCTCGTTCCGGAATTTGGACATCCAAACAAGGTCTCGTTTCAAACATGGCTACGATTTGCTAATGTTGTTTGACACAATGTTTTCTTTTGCCCTTGATCAAAACAAAGTTAGTTGGAGAGTGGAAATATATGACCCGATGAGTTGATGGATAGACAATCTGTTGAAACAGTCAGCAAGTCTTATCTTGCCTTTTGATAGGGGTCGAGTAGGAGCACTAGTTGGTGAGGGAATTGACTGCTCCGCTGATTGATGCTTAGTGGAGGCAGGGACAGTGTGAGTTTAACACATGCGCACCATGCTCTCTTAGGGAGGGAGGTTCCATGAGATGTAGCATGTCGTTTTGATCATTTCACCATGTTGTCGGCGAGTCTTCGAATTAGACATATAGGTTCCAAGTCCAGGTCAGGTTATAGAATATGTCGAATATATTTGATTGCATGAACAAGCGATGTTTTATCCCATGTCGTTAGCACAGAAAATTGGGTTTATAGCTTGGTAATCTGATACAATGATCGATTCCGAGATTATCGTATTATACTCCATGTTTTAGCCGGCCTCACTAATGGTCCAACTTCATGCACATGAAGGCGGAATGAATAAAGGCAAGTCTGAATTTCGTAGAAATTTGTCGTATTGTTTGTTGATTACAGAATACATTATTATGTGTAGTTACTGTGAAATTACCATTTACCGGGTGAGTCTATACTATCTTTACTTGTAGATTGTAAGTTACATTTTATCGGAAGTTATCAAACTTGAAGTGTCCAACACCCTTGATTCATTGCGCCACCTTTCGGCTTTGGTGATTCGATTCGGGGTGCTGGAGTTGAATTTGTGGCTGTTTGGGTCATTACCGGGCATTTCAAATTGTTTCCCCTGACAGTTCGCCAGTCTCCGTTAGGTGGCAATGTTTTCAACTCAATGTGCTTATATGAGTAACGTGCTGTCGATGATACGGATTATTACATCATTGGACACTTCTAGTTTGATGGACTTCCGTAGTTACATCTTTTGTAGGATTATAGCTTGAGAGGTTTTTCAAATTCAGACCTGTACTTTCAGAAAAAGTGGACAAATAAACAGCGTGTGCTGGTGTTCAGTTCCAGGGGCGTGTCCTACAGGTTACGACACCTCATGAATGACCTCCGGACCATGATGCCTCACTCAAAATCAGGTACAGGTAGATCTTTATACATTGTGTACAACATGTATAGTGATCATGAGAATGTAGTGTACTCTTCATGCTGTTTCTTCCCATGGTGGGCACCAGTTATCTCTAATGTCATTATGTGATACATTCTTCATATCCACTTTAGATGATACAATTGTGAGTGAGTGAGTGAATAGAATTTAACGTAGCTTTCAACAATATTTCAGCTATATCACGAAGAACCAACTAAGCACCACCCAGCCCAGTTGTGTTCCTCCTACTTCAAAGAATAAATCTTTGAAGCAGCATGGAACCAGACACCCTCCATCCACCCTATAAAACACTGAGGACAGCACACAAGACACAGACAGGACGCCTACATGGTGCAATAAAGACAAGTGATATTACAGTGCTAGACATCACATTATCAAGTTCCTGTTGCTTCTCAGCAAACTGCATTGAAGCAACAGGAACCTGAACCCACCCAACCACCCGCGATACATGATAATGCAATAGCGAGTTGTCTGTCTGTCTGTTAAATTTGGTTGTCTATGAAGGTTCCATTTATGGATTTAGTTCAAAACTTTAAGCTCAGCACACACGAGAGCTATCCCCTGAGCCAACAGCCTCGCGTATCTGTTGTCTCAGGCAATAGCTCTTGGGTGGTTTCAGCACAATCGGTGAGCAAAAGGTTCACCAAATTGATTCCATTTCGTGCGGAACACCTTCAAGATCATGTGATTTTTGAACAGGCATACGTACAAATCATGTGATTATTAGATGTGTTTCATTGGCCAGTCGAATCAATACAACGACTGAGCCGTTAGCTCACATTCACCGCACATGGTGAGAATTTCGCCTTGTGAGGCAAGAATTATCAAACAAGATCCATTGGCTCAGGACCTTGAGGTGAAAAAAAAACAACTGCCCACACACAAGAGCTATCCTCTGAGCCAACAGGCAGTTGAGGTCATTGGCTATAGCTCTTGTGCAGCCCTCGAAATTAGCAAAATTTTACGACGGCACGGCGGCGGCATTTTTAACATTTGTTGCAAGTAAAAAAAAAAAATGTGACATAACCTGTTGTTGTTGTTGTTTATCTGTAAATCAACTCGTTATTTGCACTGAAAACTTACCTCACTTCCACTCTTTGCATTTCTTGTTTCACATGAAATCATCTAGTAAGAATTTTGAATAACACAGTTCTCTCCCCTGCTAGTCACCTGACTGCTCACTTACCCATAATTCCCTCTTCTTGTTTCCTACTGCAAGTGGGTCAGGAAGTAAAATTGTCAGCTCCGTGAAAATTGCCTATTTCTAGCGAAATCACTAGCAGTTGGATTACCTCAGACGTCTGATATTCTGCAAGAAGTCCTTTGGGAAGTATTCTATACGTTATCAGCGAAATTATGGCTCATAATATGTCTCAAATGTCATGTATGTCTTGTGGTGGTGACAAGCCTGTATATGACCTTCACTCCACGTGTCCCCAATGTCGCCAGCATAGAGTTTGTACCTGGGACACGGCCTGTGAGGAATGTATTGTGTGGGCTCCCGGCATATTCCAAGTGTATCTGGCCGGGTCACTGGCAGCTATTGAGGAAAATAAAGCTGTTGTGTCTACCAATCTCGCCAATGAGACGTACGTAGCTATGTCTCCACGTACCAGCGTGGTCGAGGAGACTAGGGGGTTTGTAAGTTCGCCAGCTAGGTCTACTCTAGTCAGCCTGTTGAACGTAAATAAAGATAAACAAACGCCCCCTCCCGCTCACGATTCTTCCATTTCAGACCAGGCGAAGGGTCAATCAGGTAAGAAACCGACCCGGGTTGTACAAGTGGAAGGGACAATCAAAGATGTGGAATCCGGCACTACTACGACTGTGGAGGTCAAGCTTCCGATGGAGCGGACACCTGGATACGATGATGAAGGGAAATCGGTAACGGAGCCAGGCTTAGCGTGGGAAAGCCAGTCGATTCCGATCTCTCGATCGGATTCAACTTATGATTATGAAAACTTGGGCAATACTAGTGAGGCGCCTAACGTTAAATATTTCTTGCGCTGTTAAACTTACCTTCACATACTTTTTGCTATCGTGTTCTTACGCGATTGCCTAATTGTAATATATTACCACAGAATAAAAATAGTCCCTGTACTGCCCCAATGCCCATGCGCGAGTACCCAGATCCCACGTGACCGACCACGTCACTTCCTTCTTCCCATTGCAACTCGTAGTGGAGGAGTCGTTGTTCTTTGTGTCTTGAAAAAAAGTTAAACTTCTACATTGGATTACCTCGGATTACCTACGTCTTTACCTGGATATTTACCTTGGCTGTTTACCTGGGATATTTACCTGTTGTATACGTGGGATTTACTGTGTTTCTGTGTGATTACTGGCCTGGATTTCATCAACGCATCAGGGAGTATCAAAGAGAGAATCAAATAAAAACCAACATGGCGTCCGTTTTCTGTATTGTTTGTGAGAAGTCCAAACCGACTACAGATCCCCATTCCGCCTGTCCTCCGTGCCGGGGGGTTTGGTGCGACCAGTACGCAAAGTGTGATGAATGTGAAACGTGGCCCGACAATATATTTTAGAGTATCTTGTCCGCTCATATGCTGGTGAAATTATGCCGCCGCCCGGCTTTACCGGGGCCGAGAATTTGGTCGTATCTCCGCCTCAGTCTTTCGGGAATGGGTCGGAGATACAAGGCTCGGTAGTAATGTCCGTTGCGAATTCCATTTCGGCTCTTTCGGCTCGCGTTAATTTTCCGGAGGTTGTTAATGTATCTCCACCACCCACTAATTCCGATATTGTTACGGCCGGGTTGGGGGAACAAGATGGCGGTCGTCATGTCAACAATCAGACGACCTTCACCTTGACGGCCACCTTGGACCTTTCAACCACGACGTCAATTCCGACATCGGGCTCTCAATACGGAATGGTAAGTTCGGAGTTTGTGACTAATGTCCCTGTTAAGGATTCGTCATTACATAAATTAACAACCAATCAGCGCAGTTCGTTTCCGACGACTGCTGCATCTATAAACACATCTGTTGGTAATAATCCAGCCCCCGATTATGTAGACTATAGCCGTTCCCTATTAAGGAACGTGCCGAATTTATCGAGGGCGCCTGTTCATCTGCTAAAGTCAGGACCTTCACAGTCTGTCATATCGGGACTGGATTATCGTAGACCCACACGGTCTGCGTCTATCCCAGCCTCTGTGGATAGATATATGCATTCGAATTACCCTACTGTATCTTGTTACATGCCGGTAGTTTCGTCAAGTATTGGTACTGCAGCATTGGCGCAACCTACCTTTACTTGTGCATCTACTGATATTCTATATCAATCTGCATCTATCCCAGCCACTGTGGATAGATGCATGCAAAGTTTTGGTACTGCAGCATTGGCGCAACCTACCATTACTTATGCACCATCTGATATACAATATCAACCTACGTCGGACACTCATATGCAACCAACAACATCATACCATACGGGATCTTCACACCCTCAGGTATCATTGTTGTATTAGTAATGGTACTGCAGCATCTGCGCAACCTACCTTTACTTATGCATCGACTGATATACAATATCAATCTACGACGTACGTCACGTCCGATTTTATCGGACACTCATATGCAACCAACAACATTATACCATACGGGATCTTCACACCCTCAGGTATCATTGTTGTATTAGTAACGGTACTGCCGCATCTACTACAGCGCAACCTACCTTTACTTATGCATCGTGCAATCATTAACGTCATACCTTCCAATATCTACATACTTTGCGGTATTGTCGTTTTGTAATGGTACTTAAGCTTCTGTGCTAGCGCAAGCTACCTTTACTATTGCACCTACACGTAATAACACCACTCGGTTGTTATTACTCCAGGTTCCGGTTTTCAGCCCTCACAATTCAGAAAGGTCACCTCGGCAATAATAAATATTCCATGTAAATATTGCGGAGGTGAACTGATTGTGCCACGGCATTTACCTCGGCAAAGAATTGCTGAGGTGAATTGTGGGGGCTGCGGTTTACAGAAATTCGCCGTTCTTTATTGAATGTGCCGAACTTATCGAGGGCTCTGCTACGTATTACATCGTCAGCGCCCCCTCATTCTGTTAAACCGGTACTGGAACAACGTAGGCCCGTCTTTCGGTATGCGTTTATTCCGATTTCATCGGATGGTGCAACCATTAAGGTTGTACCTCCCGGTATCTACATACCTTCCGGTATCATCGTTATATCACGGGTCTTCCACTTTTGTTTCTGTGGAAGCTTCGTCTACGGCTGCAGTTACTTCCACTTATGTACCTCGTCGTGTGACTTATCATGTTATGTCCCACTCTACGGGTGTTTCTTACGTTCTCATCGGTCCGTGAGGTATTCAACGTATGTACCACGCACCGATTCTGAGACGTGGAAGTTAAGGTTACATGCCCGCAGTTGCGGCCTAGCTATCTGCGGCGCATGTTTCAATTTACGTGGCATCGGCTTCCGATTTTACTGACATGATACGATGTATCACCGAGCTATTTATTCTACGATAAAGAATAAATGCCTACTTTATCGGGCTGTTTATTCTACGATAAGAATAACTGGCCTACTCCGCCTTGTATCCCCCCGTACCTGTCCGTTACGGAAGAAAGG
Source organism: Hanleya hanleyi (assembly GCA_036873755.1). NCBI lineage: Eukaryota > Metazoa > Mollusca > Polyplacophora > Lepidopleurida > Hanleyidae > Hanleya > Hanleya hanleyi. The sequence continues at coordinate 117,446 of JAVTVY010035075.1, read as the reverse complement.
GAGGGGTGGCGCTACAGGGCTCATCGTATGCTTTTGTCTCGGTTGCTTCTCCACGTCCGGCAACGTTGAATGTTATCAGTCAGTCTGGTCTGACATCACATTCGACTACTTCCGGTTATGCAGATCTTATCTTCCATTTTGGTCCTGTTCGGCATAGGGTATCGTTTTTATCCTATCCTTTTCAGGCACTGGTTGTCGTGCATCTGCGTCTCCGGCCTAAATACCCAGTTAGGCCGGCTAACTCTCAACAGTTTCTGTCACGTCCGGTGAGGAAGTACAGATTATGTCACCATGATGTTGCTGATCCATTTTATCAACTTTTTGGTGATAATTACGCAGCTATTGAGAGTAACTCGTCTTCAATTTGTGCTCGTCGGTTATAGCCCCTGGGGCACTTGTTATTTCCGTTCGTTCACTCTTTAACTTACTATCGTAAGTTGTGAAGACATCTGATCATCGTATACGTTTTACGTATTGGTTTCGACCGTGCAAACGCTTACGTTGGTCACTACGGAACTGTTTATGCATTAGGATATTTCACTCCATTAATTGCTTCAACGGTTTCCGCTTTGACGAATTTCCACCTCTGTGTCTCGTCTGTTTAGTTTTTTATACGTTTCGTATAAAACCTTTATAACGGTACTTCGGTCTATTTTTATTATTACCGTTCCGAGATCACTGGTGGTTTATTCGTATATCTAGCTGCCTGAAGTTCTGCCTATCTTACATAGAGCATTCTTTCTTGTCTACAACTTTTATCAACTTGGAAGTTGATACATTGTTGTATTATTTTGCAGCTAGACACTATGAATTCTATTTCGGTTTTCACTCCGGAATATAACTCATTTTGTAGTGTCACAGCCTCATCCGGGTCATCCGGTCAGTTTTACATTTATCTTGGGGTTTTAACGAGGGTCGCGCATGTGCTTTCCTTTACCGTCCTTGCCGGTTCCTCGTTGACCCATATGATTTATGTAGGCCGTGAGGGTTGGGTGTTGCTGTTGCGGCATGGGAGCATCATCACCGGATATGGTTTTTTTGTCAGAATTTGGATCGATTCGTTTGATCCAAACGTTTTGGGTTTGTTTCGTTCAACTAGTTGTACGTCTCATCTATACTCCAAAAATTCTGACAATGCTCCCCGAGTTGGTCATCTTAATGAAACGAGGAGAGATTTTCTGCGGTTTCTTCCCTCGCGGATTTTGGTTGATCCTCTTCGTATTCCACTTCGACTGTGCTTTAGTGAACCTTTTAGGAAGACCTGTTTCGACTCGCCTTCTTGCATGCACAGATCGTCATGGGTTTGCGATTACTCCGGTCAGTAACATCAGAACTTGTTATCTGATTCTGCTTAACACGGATTGGCTTCTTCGAACCCTTTCATGTTTAATCGCATTCCCTTATCTTCTTTACTTCTGGTAGAGAATGTGGAATTGATGACTGACTTCTTAGCGACGTAGTCTAACACCGCGGCTTGGGGACACCATCTTCGATGTTACGTGACTAGAAGAAACTACGTTCTAGCTATTCTTCTTGAGGTTACTTCCCTGTCGCTGCTATACACTACTCCTGGCTTCCTCATTTCCGTTCTTCCTATACGAGGAGGGCTAATTCGGATTTGACTGACCTGGTCGGTTCCGTCTTTTACGTGAGTATCCAGAGTGGTGTATGAGGCTGCGTCGCTTCGTCATCGTTTCCTTCAGTTTGCTGTGGAGTAGTTCAGCAACATGTACGGGTTTGTATGCTGAAGGATACTCCTTCGGTTTCCATGACCTTTGTCACTTACCCAGCTACCCCGGACTTTTTCAGTTTCTGTATTACCTGCAGTGTAAGCACAGAATCTATTTTCCTCTTCTAGTGGATGAATAGATGGAAGAGCCTTCATTCCGGCGGTAGTGTTGCTGTTCTTTTCTTCCGACACTGAGGTATCTTTGCGGTGACGTTGTTGTGTTCGGCCCAGTACGCACCTATATCGTTTTTGGAGGTCAAATCTCACCGGTACTGCACTACTTTTATCGGAGAACTTTTTGACCGGTGTTTCTTCCTCCGTCTCAGCCAGTCTTGTAAGACTGCGTCGAGGAGGGCTGGAGAACATTTTTGGTTCGAGAATTGACACTCCTCTCGTTACAGCGGAAGTCTACTAATTCTCAATAACCTACGCTTGTGTTGTGTCAGACATTATCATAGCTTTTGTCCTTCATAACAAGCACGGGGAACTGTGTTTTGTTTCCCCTGTTGCTCCTGCTTTTAGGGATCGTCGCTACGAGTTTATCACGTTTCCGGTATGTCGGACTCTCTATCAGGTTCTTACGACCGGGTGACTGTTATACTCGTAGAATGCTTCATTTATGAGTAATTTCAGCGACTTTTTGTTTCTGATTGTTATTTCTCATACTACGATTCCAGCTGTCTTGGCAGCGTTTTGCGTACGTTTGGGCGTAATCTGGCTGAAGGACTCGTTCCTCGGCCGCTGCTACTCCTTCTGCCAGCTTTTCTTCTAGAACGATCTCTCGGGTTGTTCAGGTGTCATCCCATCGTTCCACGTAATTTTTCTTCCACTCCCTGGAGTATGATGGTTGCATGGAGTCGTCGCTTTCCGATGGGTACTGAGATTCACTCCAGACGTTGCAGTTCCGGAGCTGGTTTGGGCGCTGTATCGTTTTCAGGAGTGTTTTTCAGTCTACATGTATGACATCTAATTATAACCTTCTGTGATCATAGATGACTTATGTTTTTATATTCCTGCAGTCTGGTAGCTTGTTACCGCTGGAGTTTGGCTGATACTTCACGGGAAACTATTGTCTAGGTCTTAGTGCAGCTGATGGGCTCTAACACCTAGTCATTTTTTCCCCCAGACTTCGCTATTTTATGCACTGTCGTGTGATTCATGGAGTATGAACCGGATTTCGTCATCCCGGCATATCTACAGGTTCTACTCTTACGGATTTGTCTTTGGTTTATATCTCCTTATGGCTTTTTCCGGAGTCCGTCTTCCGACTCTGTTCTGCAGTCTATAATTGAAATCATGGCAGAGTTATGGGCCCTGATTAGAGCTCTCTCGTACAAACACGTGTTTTGTTTTGTACGGTGCCGGTTTCGGTCCTTCTTCTAGCAGGAAATATTATATATGTTCTTCCTAGCTTTCCAAACTTCTCGTTTGGCGTACACGGACGTACCTGCGGAGGCTATTTCACTCTCGTTGGTATTGCTTCATCAGTTCAGGGCTGTACTGCTCCTGTTTCCTTTGGAGACTGTGGACGACGTTTTAGGACCGTATCTGGAGGTTTGCGATACGTTTGTTTGTCACCACCTATGGGATTGGATGTTGTTAAGACGGGATTGCTACACCCTGGGACCGTTGTGGTGCCCAGGCTGTTGGTCACTCGTCCATATCTATCAGGCATGAAATTTTCTTCAATAAGGCTGATTGCAGACTTTTATCAAAATGTTGAAATTTCAGACTTTTTTGAAGTAGATTTTACACTTTCCTGTGGTTACAATTCCCATGCCTGCTCTATGCACTAGACCTTCTTGTGGTTTTACCATTTTGTAATTTGGTAGTAATCTTGCTCTCCCCAATTTTTCAAAAAGAAGGGTGGGGGGGGGGGTGAGATTTATGGGTCTAGTGTATGTCAGCTTTATTCACTGGGCCTGTAGTTACTATAGGCCGGATGAGTATATCAAGGACCGTATCGTCATTATTATACATTTATGGTCTTTGATTACTTCGCTGACTCCTGTACTCCCCTTCGCTTATGCTCGGGATCCTTTTGTTTCCGACCACTCATTCCCTCCGTCCTGCTATGGTATTCTGGCAAAAAGTATGTGAAGGTAAGTTTAACAGCGCAAGAAATATGAAAAATTTGAAAATCAATTTTCCTATTTCTAAGCTTAAACTTACCTTCACATACTATGATGGCCCTCCCAGCCTCCCCGCTGATGGGTTATTCACACTGCGTTGAATGGGGAAGAAGGAAGTGACGTGGTCGGTCACGTGGGATCTGGGTACTCGCGCATGGGCATTGGGGCAGTACAGGGACTATTTTTATTCTGTGGTAATATATTACAATTAGGCAATCGCGTAAGAACACGATAGCAAAAAGTATGTGAAGGTAAGTTTAAGCTTAGAAATAGGAAAATTGATTTTCAAATTTTTCATTTTCATTTGGTTCCGGGATTGGGAGAGTGCCTTCCTCAACGCTGTTGAGGCCTGGATTTTCCGGTCGTTCTGTAACATTTACTAACACTGGAACGACTGGTTTGTCTGAACTCTCTCAATCTGCTTCCGGTTTCTCTGGTGGCCTTCCTCGTCCCCCTGCCGAGACGTCTGTCACTTCGAGCCTTCTGGGCCACCAGAGATTGAGGTTCCCACAACAACGGCAGTATGGTATGTATGCAGGTACCTATGATATGCCAAATTTTTTACCTGCCTCTGAGACGCGGTATAGAGACCCCTCTCAAGTAGGTCAAATTATGCGGCATCCGGTTGCTAATTTGACTTCGCCCTTGCGTGGCTTAGCTCAAATTTCTGCTTCCGGTGGTATTCGAGGTACGGGACCGGCTATGCTACGTATGATGCGTCCTCCTATACGTGCTTCCGGTTTACGACCTCGTATGCCAGTTCACCGACCATTACACTGGCCGTGCTCACGGTCATATGTAAGGTCCCCGAGTGTGAACACACCCCGTCAGGCCCAGCTTCTGGTGCACTCTCAAGTGACGGATCCTACGTTGGCTGCCATTCTGCGCGGAATGGAACAGCAATGTGAGGAGATGAAGGAACTGAGAGAGATTATGACCAGTCAAATAAGGAGCGGTATGCCGCCGCATCCGGTTTTGGCTGAACAGTCTAGGCAACCGGAAGCAAGATTGATGGGGACTATCCCTTCCATTACTCCTCGTTGGCAGGAAGCCCCGGAAGCTATGGAAGTGGATAGGGACCAGTACGGTAGCTCGGAATTGAATGAACCTACCAATGCTGATCCAGATACTAGGAAATATTACGAGTTAATTTCCGGTATCTATGACTTGATTCCTGGTATGCAGCTTCCGGTCCCACATGCGGGGGACATTGAAACTGAATCAGGAGAGTCAAATCGGGTTACGAGGTCGGTTTCCACGCTTCCGGCCTCAACTGCTATTCATTCTATTTGCCACTTGTTCCATAGAACATTAGCAGAACCCGCTACGCAGGAGGAACGTGCAGTCAGGCTGAGACCTAGAGCACGCTTCCGCCCTGCAGGATCTTCTGGTCCGTTCCCAGTACAGAAGCCAAACATACGGTCATATGGCATACATGATTCACCGTTTAGCTTCCGGTCTGCAGAGGTGAACGGCGATTTTCAGTATTTGTGCCCTTCAAATACTAAATTGCCTAGTAATCCGGATGTTCCGTTTACGAACAAACAGGCCTCCGTACTAGAGGAAACTGCCCGACAAGGAGTGGCGATTACGAATCATCTGGACTGGTTTCTTAAAGCCATAGGATGGTTTGTTTTCGCTGTCGGGCGCGGACAGTCAAGAGCAGTTACAAGAGGGAATTAACCTCGTTCTTGACTACCAGAAGATTGCTTCCGGTGCAGTAGAAGATCTACTGGTTCACAATGCCTACCTATCTTCTATGCTGGTGTATTTAAGGAGAAGGGCCTTCATTCCATTACACACCGGAAGCAGTAAAGAGAAGCCTACTAGAAATTTCTACGGCTCCTTCTTTACTGTTTGGTGATGCTGTTGCCGAGGTCCGACCTGAAATGGGTCGTATTGAACATGACAGGTCAGTGGCTTCCGGTGCTTCGACCAAGAGACCTATGGCTTCCGGGTCGGGTCCCAAGGCGAAGAAGACTAAGAAGAACCCGCCTAGTTCCAAGGCTACTAAGGGTGCTTCCGGTCAACAGCAGAACCAAGCTCCTGCTTCTTTAGAGCCAAGATTATCGAGCTTTGGCCATAAGAAGCAGGATAAGGGGAAATCCAAGCAGTCAAAGAAGAATATCTGATGTTTCGGGCCATACCGGGTGGCTTCCGGTATGGCGGGAACACCGAGACATAATGTTTCCAGTTCCGCCACAACTAGACCTTCCGGTAGGGGGAAGGCTGCAGTTGTTTTGGAGGAACTGGATAAGGATCGGGGCGGAAGCGTGGGTCATTCGAACTATCAGATACGGCTATCGCCTATCGTTCGACACGCTTTCCCCCTTGACTGCATCTCCCCTTCCGTCTCGTATTCCATTACGAACGGGTCATCTATCAGCGATACAGTCCTCTGTGGACAAGCTGATAGAGAAGGCTTCAGTAATAGAGCTTCCGGTTTGGGATACAACACCCGGGTTCTATTCGCCGGTCTTTCTGGTCCCCAAGAAAGACACGTCCGAGATGCGCATGGTTATCAACCTCAAGCGCCTCAACAAGGACTACCTCACTCCACCGCCACACTTCCGCATGGAGTCCTTCCGGTCTATCCGGACGGTACTCAAGCAAGGGGAATGGCTGACTTCTCTGGATTTAAGGGATGCATACCTTCATATCCCGATACATCCGGAGGACAGGAAGTACTTGAGATTCATGGTCGGCAAACGACGCTTCCAAATTCAAGTGCTTCCGTTCGGCCTGTCCACTTCCCCTTGGGTGTTCACACGAGTGTTTACACCAGTGGCACAATTCCTGCACAGTCTAGGTATAAAGTACCACTTTTATATCGATGACTCCCTGCTAAGGAATGCCTGCAAAGAGCAGTTAATCCTAGACACGCAGTTTGTCTTAAGGACGTTGACTTCTCTGGGATACATCCCACACGAAGAGAAGTCAGAACTGACTCCGTCGCAAAGGCGCAAATTTCTGTGGGTGGAATACGATACGCTTTTAGCTCTCGCCAAACCCCCAGAAGATCGTTGGCAAAAGATAACAACGAAGATACCTCAAATCCTCAAGTTATCTCAAGCCAGGGCTTTACACTTTGCTGCGATAATCGGCCTCTTGATGTCAACACAGGACGTAACACCAAGAGGGCGGTTGCAGCTTCGTCCCTTAATGATTTACTTCAATCATCAATGGGTCGAAAGGCAGTTGAACCCGTGGATACCTGTCACGCCTCTTGTCAAACAATGCCTCCAATGGTGGCTGGATCCACTCAACGTTATGCCGGGTGTGTCCCTACTTCCGTTTCGTCCGTCACATCACCTGTTCACGGACGCATCTATGGAAGGATGGGGAGCCCACCTCGAGTCCAGGTCGATATCCGGATTATGGACAATCGAGAAACGCTCTTACCATATCAACGTGTTGGAGTTTATGGTAGTGACACATGCCATCCGCACGTGGGTGAGCGTATTGACCGACAAGAACCTGCTAGTTGCGACGGACAACAAGCAGGGGGGGACGAGATCTCCGCAATTACAAAGCCAAGCGGAAATCTTTTTCGGTCTGTGTTGGGACAACAACATATCAGTGTTGGCCAGGCACATCCCGGGAATTCTGAATGTCTTAGCGGATTCGCTTTCACGACGGAATCAGATAATTCCCACAGAGTGGCAACTTCACCCAGCCATACTAAAACAAATAGCTCATGTCTGGGAGATGCCACACATAGATCTGTTCGCCACTCGGCACAACAATCTATTGCCCCTGTTCATGTCGCCGGTTCCGGATCCGTCGGCATATGCAGTGGACGCCCTATCGCAGGACTGGTCAAGGATGGTAGCATATGCGTTCCCTCCTCCAGCTATCCTAGCGAAGGTACTCCGGAAGATCCACGAACACACTTGTGTCGTTTATCTGATTGTTCCGTGGTGGCCAGCAAGGCCGTGGTTCCCGGACTTACTGGATCTTCTGGTAGATGTACCAAGACAGCTTCCGGTGTGGCACAATCTACTGCGCCAGCCCGGAACGTCGATATTCCACAGCCAGCCAGGACTGTTCCACTACCACGTGTGCAAGTGCTCAAGAGACACTTCGCTCAGGCGGGTGCCGAATGGCACAATCGATTCGACCGTCCTCTTCCGCTGTATACGATTCAAAGTGGGCAATCTTCGATCTTTGGTGTGGAGAGAGGGATATCAGTCTTTCGTTTCTGTAAATCAGAGGAGTGCTATAAATCACACTCCTAAATGAGTGAGGCGAGTGATCGCACTCCTGAAATTACTATCCTAGCACTTCAGGCCCGGGGTCCAGGGGCCGCCTAGGCCCCGAAAGCTCAGAGATCCTAGATTGCTGGAGATGCATTCTGAGCCATTTCCAGCAAATAAATCTGCAAATTCTCCCTTACATTTTTGTCCTCATTTAATGTTTTTTTTTTAAATTCATGGAGATCCCAATTGCAATTATCTGAAGTTATATACAAGAGACATGTGCCCCCATGTCTACACTGTCTGTCCAGTCATGCTTTGTGCTATTATGACAAATAAATTCCACAGCAGCAAAACTTTACAGAGCTCCGCGATATCAGTATGTTAATTTGATACACCATTTTCCAGACGGAACCTCGGATATGAAGTGATTTTCTTCAGAAATTCTTTATGGGCGACAACTTGCTTTGGAATACCAAGTCTGATAATAAGATCAAATCAAAACTTGTGCAAAATGAATACCTAAAAAAAAAACTTTCGATCGTGACGTTTGTTTCAAACAGTGTATTAAAAGTTCATTGCAACGCACGCAAATCAAAACATGGCGCCTGCTAACACCGGCGGGTAAAACAAAAATTTACTCGGATCTTAGTACGGAATAATCTTTCTGGTTCAGCTATGATTTCGCCGCTAGGTTTTATCGAACAGACTGATAATTCATGAATATATATTAGGGCTTTCGAAAACAATATATTTGAATAGTCGTTGGCGATATATTCAACATCTACTTCAAACATCACATCAAAGGGACGATCGGACTCTCCGACTTTGCTGCTAGAATTACGATCAATCGCGCGCCTTGAAATGAAATTAGGCGAGCGATTGCGCGCCTCAAAAACGAATGACTGGGATATCAATCCATCCAGCGCCACTATCCCTGAAGTAGCAGAGTTCCTATTGCACCTGTTCCGGGATAGGGGGCTAGTACCCGCTACGGTCGAAGGGTATAGAGCAGCCATTGCTCAGCCTATTCTTCTGGGTACTGGGATTAATCCCTCGACTGATCCAAATTTATCTGCACTAATCAAGTCCTACAAGATATCTGGTCAGTCGGTTGTTCCGAAATTGCCAAAGTGGGACTTAGCCTTAGTACTTCGGCAATTAGGGAAGCCACCATTCGAGCCAATAGAGGCTATTGATCTCAAAATGTTATCATACAAAACTTCGTTTTTGTTGGCTCTTGCCTCGGCAGCTCGTGTGTCAGAGCTGCATGCGCTCGATAGAAGGAACGTCAGACACTCTAGGGACTGGAGCAATGTAGTTCTCACAACGGTTCCTGAGTTTGTGGCCAAGAATCAAGCCCTCTACGATTCCATATCTCGAGAGTTCACAATTCCAGCCTTATCTGATTTCCTTTCGTCCGGTCTTGAATCAGACATGTTGATGTGTCCGGTTCGTGCACTTGCGTGTTACCTGAATCGTACAGAGGAGATCAGAGCGGGTAGGAGGCGTTTGTTTATCCCTTTTGATCCCAAAGCCAAACAAGAAATAAGCAAAAATACTACCTCAAGTTGGCTCAAAAATACGATTCGGCTAGCGTACTCCACGGCTACGGATAGACAAGCCGCGCTTGTAAACGTTTCGGGTCACGAGATTAGGGCACTAGCGGCATCATGGCCTCTGTGGACTAACAGATCAGTGACTGACATTATGAGGGCGTGCTACTGGAGGTCAAACACGACATTTGCCTCTTTCTACCTCCGGGACATGACGTTAGCATGTGACGACCTCTATTCCATCGGCCCACTTGTGACTGCACAGCGGGTGTCTGTGGGACCGAGGCCAGCAAGATAGCAAGATAAAGTCCGGGCATACAGTTTTTACCCTGCTTGCTGGTGAGTGCATTTTCCTCTCGATCCCTTTCGGAAAAAGGGCGGGGGCGTATATGCAACTCGACCTTGAAGTCAGAGTAGCGACAGAGGTTCCCTGTGTACCATAGGCATACAGGTTACGGCTATTGTATGATCTCATGGATCCTCTTTGAGGTAGAAGATCGGTGATTTCTACTCTGTACTAGTCATCTTGTTCATGGCATTTATCACTTACCACGGATTGTATCAGTTTGCCCGCCAACCTTTCTGTGGCATTCTATGCAAAGTGAGGTAAGTTTTCAGCGCAAATAACAAAAAAAATTCACAGGTAAATTTTCTGTTATTAAGCTAAAACTTACCTCACTTCCAGTGATGACCACCCACCTCCCCTCTGTGATACATCCTAACCATGTATCGCAGTGGAAACAAGAAGGGGGAATTATGGGTAAGTGAGCAGTCAGGTGACTAGCAGGGGAGAGAAATGTGTTATTCAAAATTCTTACTAGATGATTTCATGTGAAACAAGAAATGCAAAGAGTGGAAGTGAGGTAAGTTTTAGCTTTTTTAATAACTCGATGGGTATCTTTCACTGGTGCTACAAGAAAAAATCACATGGTGCCTTATTCCCAAAATGCTGTTTGTTCTCTTATGCTTGAGAAAGTAGACAGCGGGCGCATAACCCGCATTATGTCACTGGACTCAGTCGTGGTCTTGACTTTGCACATGTGCGCGACTGGAACTTTTTTGATGACGGTTTATTCTCACGCCGGTCTAGTCTGACGGGTTCTCGCAACGAAAATAAAATTGCAATCAACTATTATTATTGGTGCTTATCACTGTTTGCTATAACACTGATACTGATATAAGACTGATTCTCCGATGGGACAGTTAAAACTTTTTTCAAGGGTGATTATTTTTCGTTGTTCACATCAGCACATGTGAGGGGAGTCAACAGGTGATGTGACGTCACCCCTGTGAGGCTCTGGTGGATCACAGGACGTTTTTCTTTATTTTCAATAAATTTGTCGAAATTATGAGCTGGAAGTTTCGGCAAAATATTCACAGTCGTAACCAATTTGGATATCAGAAAAAAACCTGTCTAGCTAAATCCATGTAAGCGACATTTAATTCCATATAAATTTATAAGATCAACAACATCAATTTATGATAGAATATACCACAGACATTAGCAACTCCACCAGAACCTCGCCTTTCCGGGTCTCACTGGTTTGACCCAGATACCGCGTGTGGTGAATCTGCATGCTGGGTATATGGATGAACTGACAATGTGGTTTGATGTAGTCACACGGCACCGTACACATCGACAATAATTTATTAAAATGACATCGCCATATTTAATTATCAAATGAACTTGATAATGAACAATTCTATAACAATTGTAAATTAGGTTAGGAAGATCTTTGAGATTTACAGACCGATTTTATCCACATCACGTAATTTCTAATGATAAACAGTTGCCGTCGTAAAGCCAGGCTACGGCAGCTTTTGCGACGGCTTTGCCGAATGCCGCCGCTAATTTCGAGGGCTGCTTGTGTGTGCCAGGTTTTATGTCCAGTACCTAAACCATGGGGCAAAAACAATCCCTATTCATTTGAAGGTCAGAGGTCAAGGCAGAAGAAGCAACCTGTTGATTTGATGTCTGTCTGTCATTTATTAGTGTTGCACACCAAAATTATGCATAGATCTGCATTTTGCATTTTATCAGAAGAAAACAGGATTCTTTCAAATTATCTAGCATAACTTGGTCAACTCCCATGTTTTTCATGTCATGATGTGGTATATTCACATATTGTCCCATTTCAGAGACAAAGATGGGACGGAAAGATCCGGTGTTTGTGATCAATGAAGTAGGTGGCTGTTCAAATGTTCCAATATCATGAATATGGTAAACTCGTTTAAGATGAAATGCAAATGTTTTTATACACGGTTTTAATAGTTCTCCATCTGTTAGCTTCTGTTGTCATTCGGCATGTTAGGATATTTTTAGTTTCGTGTTAACTATTAATAATGACTAAACGTCAAGAGAAACAATATTCTTAATTCATTTTGAGGTCAAACGGTCAAGGTCACTGTAGGCACCAAACCAGGAATAAGGTCATATTGACATATACATTCGATTTATTGAGAAGCTAAATGATAAATTGTTAAAATCATTTTTCAATTCATTCAAAATATTGAAGAGAAAGTCTCAAGTGTTCTTGTCAAATTTTCTTCTTCAGATCTGTGAAATGAGGAACTGCAATAAATGTATATATTTTGAAATGAAGAAGAAGCAAGACATGTTCATGTGGTAAGTGTTCAAATTGTTAATTAATAAATAGGGCAGGGGTTTTTCGTGACGGGTAACCCCGATGAAAAACAAATAAGAATTGAGTTTTGACGTTTTTTTGGAAATTGAGTTTTCCATGAAAAAATTGAGTATTTTATTTTTCGGACGGCGCGCGAAAAAATTGAGTTTCCTTCAATAAAATTGAGTTTCTGTAACGAAATGCAAAGATAATACAGCTCGCGAGAAGAAAGAAAAGACTGCACTCACGTGGCGGAAGAGCGATGTGTGCATTGTTGTTGTTATACGCACAGCATACGTTTTGTTCCACTTTGCATGCGGTGTATGTGGGGAACCCTCGCCTGTATTTCTTTATGAGGGGAAACTGGGGTTGGCGATTTCCGACTCCGGGTACCAGGATGTGGTGTGGTCATGTGGTGTTTACCTTATCGACGACAGTTCCCGCCATGAATACCACAGACAGAAGAACTCGTCTGAGACTGATGGAGGTGCTGCGGTTGCGAACATATAATTCCAGAGTTGATGTGAATGTACAGGTGAAATGTCAAGGATTGGGATTTAAAATGCTGAAAAACTGAACTTAGAAAAATAAAGAACTGAATAAAGATCTATGCATGGAGACATTCATACAGTTGACTCCTCGTCGATGATCAATAATAAACTCCAGTAAATGGGGAGAGTCAGACGCAGGCATTTGCACGTCGCTGAAAGTGAAAGTAGGCGGGATGATATATGTAGAGCTGCCAAATGTCAAGAAATGTAAAGTGTCTCCATGAATAGATTTTGTAATAGATTATGTAATCGAAAATGCGAGACAAGAACTTTGATTTTCACAACACGTCGATTCGGTATTGCTGCGCAACAACAACAACACAATGTTGTAGAGGGGGTGAAAAAAAAACGTGATGGAGGGCGCATTTTATTTTCATTTTTCTGAAAGCCAACCAAAATGCTGGCCATACAACTGACATTTGAGATGCATACTGCAAACCTGTGTATGCATCAGCTGTTTTCAAGCACAGAAGAATTTTTCATCATTTAGATTTACACTGGAAGAAATATACCTCTGAAACCTCTTCCTATTTCTAAGATGAAAAGGCACTAAAAATTGAGTTTTCGCACTTCATTCGATGAAAATTGGGAAAAATTGAGTTTTCATACCTCATTCGATGAAAATCGGGAAAAATTGAGTTTTAAGCATTATTTAGAAAAAAACTGAGTTTTATTGAATTCAGAAATTGAGTAGATGAAATTTTTTTGTCAAGAATAACCCCTGTAGGGGGTAACCTGATCCAGGCCATTTTTGAGCCCGTTATAACAGGTTTGGGCAACATGAATTTGGACGGTCCATCACTGTTTGTATTTCAACTACCAGTCTGACACATGTCAACAATGGCACATTTAGCATGAGTGTGATCATATTTTTTTTACAAATGAGATTTTCCGAAAATCGGGGGCGATTGAATTTCCGATCGTATTTGCTCCAAAAGTTGTGGGTGATCGATTTCTGATTGGGTGATCGATTTAATAGAGAAATTACTGTAAATCATATTCACTCGCTCACTCACTGACCTTACACTGGACACATACTTGCACCAAAATTAGCATTGGAGTATTGTCATATGTGTTTGTACATAATTTGTCCAACTATGTCATTACCACCATGTCTCAAGGATATACAAGAGTACCAAATTCACATATAGGCATATGATCATGGTATAAAAATTAGTCGCATTGATATATATTATCTGATTCACTACTAGGTTAAACTGTCAATTTGGTCACCAATTGCTTGTTGCCATCAACTGATTGTTTTTCAACAATAACTCTATTTCAATACTGCCAAGGCTGTGGGGTTCTCAAAGCTTTGTATGGCTCATGTTTAACCCCTTTCGGTGTTTTTCCACAGAATTTTGCCTCTTTACTGACGTCAATATATGCTGTATTTTTTGTGGGTTGCATCTCCCTTAATAATTGACGAAAAAGTTACATACATCCAAGTAATCTCTGATTGCTTCAGTCCTGCATTCTATGTAGTTGGTTCCTTTTAGTCATGTTAGTTATGTTCCATAAATACATTGTAATGAATGTTTCATTTAATGGTAGGTTTTATACTGATATGTTTCATCAATCTGTGTCATTCAATGTTACATGTATGTTGAATTTTATTCCAGGTTATCCAATGTACCCAGGGGACCATCGGCAAAATTCCTCATAGAAAATGGTGGGTTCATTGACATATACACTGTACAGTAGATTAGAGTGGATAGATTGGCTGAAATCTGAAGAGATACAATTTTTGTGGGTTATTCTTTAGGTTATCCTCTGCATAGGCTTATGTGTTCAGGTTACATCAAGCTTTTGGTTCAGGCTTTCCAAAGAGTAATCTGTTAACCTATATTTGCATGTGCCAAGACTTTGAAGTATTTATTTTCCAGAGGCTTGTGGATGATTTTGTGTGCTGTGAGACAAATCAATCAATGACCGTTTACAGGATTCCTTGTGCATTGTGTGACACACATTAAATTCCACTCTGCTAAATTTCAAGGCTCAAGCCATTCAATATGCTAGTATTGGGCCCTCGGTGGCGGGGTGGTCTAAGGTGCGTCGTTGGTGACCGCTAGCCTCAGACCACTGAACTGGCATGGGTTTGAGCCCCGCTGGTGCATGTGTGAAAGTTTGTCAGTTACTTGCCAACGGGTGGATACTCCGACTTTCTGCACCATTAAAACTGGCTGTCACCATTTGAGTGAAATAAACTTGAGTGTGACATTAAACCAAGCTCCCCTCCCTCAATATACTATTGTGACAGACATGAAGAAGGCCCTTGGAAGGCACTCTTCATATATATATCTTTATTTCATGAGGGTAACTCTGTCAGTTGCAAAAACTGTTCTTCCCGGAGGCTCTGCGAAAAAAAAAAAAAAAAAATACAACTATGTACAACATATACAATCACGAAACACTGCAGAGTATATTACTTGTAAATGTCTTGACATAAAAATAGTACATAATATTATGTGCTAGAGCATAGGGATTTTAGAAGTCTGGACTTGAAGGCATTGAGAGATGGGGCTTCTTTGAGGTTATTGCCAAGGTCGCTTGGCAATAATGTCTTCTACTAAACAAAACCAGGAATGAAGATGCAAGTAGATGTAAAGAAGTAAAATAGACCCATGGGCATCACTGGGTGCTAGGGGGGAGGGAAGGTCATTGGGTGAGAAACACCCCCTATCCCTAAAATATGTCATTTCCCTATATTGTACAGCACACAAATGAGCTGTCCAGTAAACATGATAAATAAGCATAGGGAATGACCCTCTTTCAAGAAAACTGGCGATGACCATGAGACCCCTAAGTGTTAGAATTTAGGAGTTTTCAGAAAGCCAAAGGGGTCGTGAACATACCCACAATCCATATGTGTTAGACAAGTAGTTCACATTGATGGCTGCTTTGTGCAGTTTTCACATTTGTCCACTGTCCTTAGTTTCTGGAAATAAATCAAGTAAAAATAAGTAATTTTTAGCATAACTTTCAGAAAGTATGTAATTGTATGCAGGAAATGCAACTTTGTTTAGAAAATATTTTATTTTATTCAAAATCTTGTGACCCAAACGGTCTGTTTTCATTACACAGTACATACAATGATGGAATTGAAGATGACGGGGAATTGCTTGAAGGGTTCCCGACCTCTGCTTTCATTTGACAAGGTTTGTGCTTATTTTTTACCATGTGTTTCCCAGAGATATAGTAATCTACTCTATTTTATCCTAGGTTTTCTTCATCCAAAATAATTATACATATAGCTCAAATGAACGTAGAATACAATGTTATTTGTGTTTGCCGGAACGAACGTGTAGGTTCCAAATTTAGTTCCTCATTAACTGTTGAAATATCGTTCCTGTCAAAAAATGTTGACTCAAACTTATTTTAATCATGAAATAGGGTTAATGTGGGTCCTGGATTTCGTTGAATTCTGAGAAAATAAATTCCAGGACCTGGAAATTCTTGAATTCTGACAATATTTGTAAAGAGTCCTGGAAAAGTCCTTGAATTTTATTGTCATCTCTTCCCTCAAAATATCTGCCACAATTAATTACTGGAATTTCTTTCTAGCAAACTGAATTTATTCTTTGATCTAGTCTGATCTGCATGAAATGTGATAGTTGAAATACATATTCATTTCATTCGAATGTACATTGTTGAATTTTCTGAATGAAACACGGTGAAAGGTGTTGAAAAATGTCCAGGAAAATTTGTCTTTCACAAAGGGTAGGAACCCTGTGAAATACATGGATACATGTAGGTAGGATTACGGGGGATGTAAAATTTATTGTCAATGGCCTTAATCCTAACAAAGTACGTCTCCAATCAGATCTTGTGTTAAAGATTATACCCAATGCGCCCACCCTATTTTGCGTTAAAAGATAGTGATTATTGGTCCAAACAATAAATTGATGTCTTTCTCTTGAATAATGTACTGTCATTAAACATGTTAAACTTGTTAAAAGTGAAATGCAAAGGTTTTTAAATTCTTCTTTTCAGATTTTATACAGGTTGATTACTTACAGAAATACATGTATCTGTATCTACTTGCTTTAATTTTAAGTATTTTGTTCTGGTACACAAAGTCCATCTGAATTCGTATTTGCAGACCGTCATCGCTTATCTTTCCTTGATTGTGACATTGTATCAGACCAGCCGCCAGAAAACTGAACATTACAATTCTTGACGACCGACCAGGCGATCTGGTGGGACATCACAAACTAGCATGAAACAAGGGCAGATAAGCGATGCACATTTCATTTATGAAATTGACCATGCTTGAGATAACATTGGAGCACTTTTTTTTGTCTAAAGCTACTAGGAGACAAAATACTTGATAGCTAATATTTCCATCGGTAACCCGCCTATGAAGAATATGGAAAAGAAAATAAAACCTTTGCATTTCCCCTTCAAAGTGAGGTTAAGACACAAATAATGCATCTCTAGACAGTAAAATAACATATTGAAGCTGTGGAAACAGCCTGATTACAATCGCCTCGTGTGGTATCATATCGAATAGTACGTAATTGCATTTCAAACAGCATGGCCTTTGCCATCGGACACTATTTTGAAAGGTTCTTGCAGGTGTGTAGAGTGTTAACGCGACGTCGCTGACATAACAGCACTGTTTTTCTGGAACAGTTCACCCAAATTGTAATCAAGTGGTGACGTCTCGGGTAAAGCGGTCACAGCCTTCTCCGTTTCTAAGGGGGCATGATATTAGCTTGCTTTACTGCTGTTATTTTCCAAGTTTGTTTTAAAATGCACAAAAACATCAGACAATTTTAAGTATTCACCTTTCAGCCAAAAAAAAAACGAGAAAACACCTGAACTCTCCCAAGAAGTAGAAAAACTCTGTCTTATTTAGTCAAAGGTTCTGAACATCATCATTTGCTTGACAGTGAATGTTGAAATCATTTTTGTCAGAAACAACAAAACAGGCAGAACAAATTTCTTGTTTTATTCCTCGGAAATATGCTAGAATGCGTCTCCGGCAATCTGAGACCCCTGGAGACTTCCTGGACCCTTGCCTGTTGTGCTGTCATAGTCTCCAATCATCAATTACTTCTGTCATGCCTGTAATCGGAGTGAGAACAATGCCTACACAAGTATCCATGCATTTGCATCACAGCTATATATCTTTAGTGCAGAGTGGGCTATCTACTTGAGTTGGCCAGACAAAAGTTATGCAGATTTCCTTGTAGAATAAATCTAAATGTTGTGTGCATAATTAAATACACATATTAAAACCCAATGCAGACCATAACTGAAAACTTGAAGGACAAGGGGCTATTAGCACCTCTAAAAATGATCTGGCCTGGGTGAGTGTACAGATACGGTACCGTAGCACAGTAACGGAAATACCTGATGCTATCGATCACTTGTGCACAAGTCATGTTTTGCAGATTATTACATTAATTAGTCACCATTTAAATAATGAAAGTTTAAGAAACTGTGTAATCACCAATATTGTGTTGTTGTTGTTGTTGGTATAATTATTGAGGATCTGTTGTATTTGTGTTGACAGGAGTTTGATGTCCGTCCACACTGGAGTCTGCTGAAAGAACTCTTCACACAGGTACGGGTCACATTCTATCTATATTTATACCACAAGCATGAACATGTCCAAACCGAGTGATATAAACACTAAAACTGACAAATTAATTGATGTAGTACAGAAGTCGCCATCTTGGCAAAGTCATAAGATGGGTCGAACATAGTCCTATCCATTGAAGACCGCACTGCGGTGGCCTAATGGTAGAGCGTCGGCCTCATAAGCGGAAGGTACTGGGTTTGAGTCCAGGCTGGGTCATACCAAAGACTTGAAAAATGGAACTTGTTGCTTCCTCGCTTACGCTCAGCATTGAGAGGATAGAATAAGGACTGGTTCGCTCGGTGTCCGTATAATGTGACTGAGTGAGGTGTCATATCTGCCTATGGCATGATATTTCGGTGGGACAGCACTATAAAATGGCAGCATTAGATCTGCTCTGTTACAAGTAGGTACCCCCACCCCTTCCCCCCTCCCTTCCCTTCCCCGTTGTGATATAGCTGAAAAAATGTTGAAAGCGACGTTAAACCCTATTCACTCACTCACCTATCCATTGAATAGCAGTCTATTGTGTGATTGGTGAGAGCTGTCGATGGCTCTCCTAGATTTTGTCTTGCCATTCAATATCGGAGGGATGGCTGTCTTGTGCGAGTGACTCACTCTTGACAGTATTACGCTCCATTACTTTATTTATTTTTCAGGAGAGTGATCAGTAACTCTCCTGGGTGGGGTGGGAGGGGGAGTTAGGTGAGTGATGAAGAGAGAGACAGGGAGTGATCAGTAACTCTCCTGGGTGGGGTGGGAGGGGATTAGGTGAGTGATGAAGAGAGACAGAGTGATCAGCAACTCTCCCTGGGTGGGGTGGGAGGGGGAGTTAGGTGAGTGATGAAGAGAGAGACAGAGAGTGATCAGTAACTCTCCTGGGTGGGGTGGGAGGGGGAGTTAGGTGAGTGATGAAGAGAGAGACAGGGAGTGATCAGTAACTCTCCTGGGTGGGGTGGGAGGGGGAGTTAGGTGAGTGATGAAGAGAGAGACAGAGAGTGATCAATTTCCCTCAAAAATGAGCCTGGAATAGTACACTCTATCTCCATATATCAGGACTCTGGGGAGGGGAGTTGCCTCATGTGTAATGAAAATGGACGTCTAATGAGTTCATGTGTCTGATTGGTCATTATCGTAGTGAAGCTGGTGGGTTGCTGTTCGTGTTGGTTGGATCAAATCAGTTGTCAGGTGGGCAGGCCATATGACTCATACACCAGTCATCCTTATGGAACAGCCCCGTGAGGCTCCCGGAGATTGACCTGGGGTGTCATTGTGCACACCCCAGGTCATGGTAAGAGTAGGCCTCGGCTCCTCAGAGAGCTTGTCGTGAGAGGCGACTAACTGTAATATATCTCTAGTATAATATTCAGACAAGCAGTGTATCTCTAGTATATCCAGCCAAGCAGTGTACCTCTAGTATATTCAGCCAAGCAGTGTGTCTCTAGTTTTTTCCACCAAGTAATATATCTCTAGTATAATATTCAGACAAGCAGTGTATCTCTAGTATATCCAGCCAAGCAGTGTACCTCTAGTATATTCAGCCAAGCAGTGTGTCTCTAGTTTTTTCCACCAAGTAATATATCTCTAATATAATATTCAGACAAGCAGTGTATCTCTAGTATATCCAGCCAAGCAGTTTACCTCTAGTATATTCAGCCAAGCAGTGTGTCTCTAGTTTTTTCCACCAAGTAATATATCTCTAGTATAATATTCAGACAAGCAGTGTATCTCTAGTATATCCAGCCAAGCAGTGTACCTCTAGTATATTCAGCCAAGCAGTGTGTCTCTAGTTTTTTCCACCAAGTAATATATCTCCAGTATAATATTCAGACAAGCAGTGTATCTCTAGTATATTCAGCCAAGCAGTGTACCTCTAGTATATTCCACCAAGTAATATATCTCCAGTATAATATTCAGACAAACAGTGTACCTCTAGTATATTCAGCCAAGCAGTGTACCTCTAGTATATTCCACCAAGTAATATATCTCTAGTATAATATTCAGCCAAGCAGTGTACCTCTAGTATATTCAGCCAAGTAGTGTATTTCATGACTTTTCTGCATGTTCGATTGTCAACTTGTGCAATTTTAATACATTATATTGTAGTACACTTGCAGTAAATCTATCTTTGATGCAGATTTTCAGCACACCTTACCACCACCCAAAAAGTCAGCCATTCATAGATCATGTACTCTCCTTCTCTGTCTTGGATGAGCGGATCTGGATCCGGAATTATCAGATTTTGGCTGAAGACGGATCTCTGGCAGAAATCGGTGAGTTCAAAGGGACCACGTGAGTACTGTGTATCATAACCCTAACATGAATACACACGGTTAGTAGAAATTCTGTTATATCAATGCAAAATGTCTGTGTAGGAAATCTTTGTCCTTGAAACAATTTCTGATAGGGAATGGATCTGAGTAACAGGGAATGGATCTGAGTAATAGGGAATGGATCTGAGTAACAGGGAATGGATCTGAGTAATAGGGAATGGATCTGAGTAATAGGGAATGGATCTGAGTAACAGGGAATGGATCTGAGTAATAGGGAATGGATCTGAGTAATAGGGAATGCATAGATCTGAGTAATAGGGAATGCATTGGCATTATTTGGCCCTTCACCCCCATGTCTTTACCTCGTATACCCCAGTATTTAATTTGGCAATGTTTGCTCCCACCCACTCTTTTCTGTGTGATTCCTACACTTAATCATCAAGTTCAACAAGAAATTGTTATCGGTAACTGATGGCAACCTGTTCATCTCTTCCTATTTGACTTTTCTCTTCACATGAAGACTGATCTGCCCCCCCCTTCACTGTTCAAATAACTTATAAATAGACACAAGACGTCACGGACCTCGAAAACATTTGAAATCCAAAATGGGTCGGACATGAGCGTTATTGATTGGCTGACCTATATAGTGGGCTGATACAAACACCATATTATGAGAAAGGACGCCGCAAATAGAGCATTATGTCACTCCACTAACAATCGACGTCTACGTTCTCATTGGTTCGTCTCTCATTCGTAGGTGAAATCAACACCTCGGATTTTGAACACTGAAGGGGGTCAGATAAATCAAGGCAGGTTCGAAGTGGGAACGTAGAAATTGGCTGGATAAAATGAAGATGGGGAAGTTGGACGTACAGTGAAGCAAAACATGAATATTCTGTGGGAAAACTCTGATGTACCAAGGATTGCTCTCTTGATTATTGGACACGGTCACTATCCTAACCATGGTAATAGAAGTTCAAATATTTCTTCTCTTTTCTTTTCTTCAGGTCCACGGTTTGTTCTGAATCCCATCAGGATATTCGATGGTAGTTTTGGTGGATCAACGTTATATGAGAACCCACATTATATCTCCCCAAATCAGGTGATTTTTAACACGGGATTGTCCGTCTTCACAACGCTGAACTTTTGAGCTCTCAAAACTTGACAGTGTTGTATGTTAACATGATTATAATGTATAAATACATGAACCTACATGAAGCATTGTATATATCTTTCTTTCGACTTACATTCATGTCATTGTCATGTAAATTACCACTCCAGCCGATGACCAGAATAAATAATTATACATGTCAAATATTGATCTATAAAATGCTCCGCGCTAATATTTTCCGAGGCGCCCTCCTACTGACCCATTTATTCAGACATTCAAATTTCCCCAAGAGATCGAACTCTCCCCATGTCCAATATCTCTCAGTGAGGGAACGTGATCTATAAGCCATGTTAGATCTTGCTTGTCTCCGTCATGTCTATACTGCTCTCCCATTGCCAGAAGCTGTAACCTTCTGTCAAGAGATGAAAAATACATTCGAACACACCTCCTGTCCATCTCAATTTCATAGCATTGTACCAAAAGTGGTTTTGAATTTCCGATGAACACCAGCGAACACCTGCAGAGCTGTGTTCTGTCAAACAACCTTGTCGGCTTGTGGGGGTAAATAATTGAGCGCTCACGTAATTGGAACTTTCCCGCAGTTTACAACAATATTCGCAGTGACCAGCTGGGATGTGATACCTCATTCAAAAATTCTTTTGATCAATGTGGAAGGCATACTTGAACATATTATTTTATAATTTGATAGAATTTCATAATAAATATTCGATTGTGCATATCTGAATCGAAATAAAGACTGAATCCACTCTGCTTGGTAACAGAACATGCTGACTGGCTGAGAGCCATGTGCACATACATGTTTTGAGCCCAAATTAATCAGACGGTGCATCGGACAGTTAAAGGTACATAATCTTATGTCAAGAATATGGTCGGTATAGGCTGTAAATTTTTGCACGTTTTGCTTTTCTCACGACATGTATTATTTTTATATTTTCAGCAACGTCGGAATCTCCGCAAGCAAGTCGCCAGCAAGTATTTAGGACGAGTCGAAAGGAAGAAATTCCTAGAGACACGTAGAGAAGAATTAACAGAGACCTATAAACTTGATCCAACAGATGACGTCTTTGTCACGATACGACCCGAAGATACTCGGGGAGCTGATAAAAATACATTTTTCAGGAAGGCGTGACGGTAACCATGGCAACGGGATCTGTTCAAACTCACAAGTTTACCTACAGGCACATTGAAGTATCAGCTGGATTATACTACAGCCACACAACCCTTGGTAGGCTGTGTCAGTTTTGTGAACTGATATAATCAACAGTTGACCACCAAGTGCAACGAGGGAACTGTTGACCGTAGTTTGGTTCCTACCAGATACAGTGCAAGAATGGGGAGTTTTCGAAACTCAGTTGATGAGAGCAGTTTATCAGTTTTAAGGAGAGTGATTACTCTCGCTCTTCATCACTCTCCTAATTTTTTCACCAGAAGAGCTTCTGATCACTTTACTTGAAACTGCCAATGCAATGGAGAGTGATGCAGGCCTGCAAGTGCCTCCTATATTTCTGAGTCATTCCTATATTGTCCTAAATTTTACTCAAAACCTCCTATATTTCCAATATTTTGACTTTTTCTCATGAAAACTTTCACCAATGCTCTGAAATGAGTCAATTTGGCATGAGAAAATACATTTCAGAAAAAAAAAATTAGATGTCTCCTTCTTGAACCAAGCAGCAGAACGGGTCTCCTCAATCACCACCACTATGACCACATTCAGTGGAAATAATTTTATTAAACATCAGAAAATTACCAATTTTGGAACATGGTTGGTTGTTTGAAGTTTAATGTCGCACCAAACCTTATTGGTCACACGGCAACGATGACCCAAACAAACACACCCTAGCAAAACCCCAACCCCAACAAAAACCTAAACAAAACTACAAAAAATTTTGAATTTCGAAAATTAGGCTCTACAGACACTGGTGATCACAATGGATCGTCAGAGAGCCTAATTTGTTTGGCACTTTAATCTACCTCCTGTGCCAGATATACAATGTAGTAGTGGCCTGTCTTACACTCCCTTATTTCCTATATTTTCCTATATTTTATAAGAAAATTCCTATATTTCTCCTTAATTTTGGCAAATTTCCTTCTATAGTTTCACTGTGAGCCACTTGCAGGCCTGGTGATGTTGGAGATGGTGATTACTCTCGCATCAATCGCTCAAACCAAATCCAGGAGAGTGATCCACTGCTCTTGAAGATTTCACAAACACGAGAGACTGCGAGACCGGTAAATATAGATTACTGTCAGATTTTTGCCAGTGCTTCCAGTCCCCTTGGCAATCAACACTGCTTGGTAACTGACATCACAGAACTATCCTCACCTCAGCAATATATATGTAGAGGCAGTTAATTATTTCCTCAAAATATACTAGTTGTTGTTCATTTGTCCTGTAAATTGGCTTGCGACGTAAACGTGTGATGACATATTCTGGAAGAATTGTCTCCATTTAACATCATTGATTCCCTAGCACTAAGGTCATTCAACTAGGATACGCCTCTAGTCCGTCACCAGTTGCATAT
Organism: Hanleya hanleyi; assembly: GCA_036873755.1. Taxonomy (NCBI): domain Eukaryota; kingdom Metazoa; phylum Mollusca; class Polyplacophora; order Lepidopleurida; family Hanleyidae; genus Hanleya; species Hanleya hanleyi. Next base: position 93,141 of record JAVTVY010035075.1, on the reverse strand, counting down.
GAATTGGGTACTCAATCATTCGAAAAATATTGCAAATACTAGAATTTGACCTTGATAAAATAGGTCACGGATGGCTATTTACAACCGGCTTTGACCCTTCACCATCTGCCCTCTGACCGCATGTCTCAAAGGAACTTTTCCCCGTCTTCATTAACATTTTCACACAAAATCCTTTGTCAAAATTCAATTCAAAATCTGAAACAACTGAACGGTGTTTTTACGTTACCATTCTACGCAGCTTGATCTCCTACGATAATGCGTGGTCTTATCAGTGGGATATTAACAACATTCTCTTAACTCAGAAATTCATGTAATTAGAGTTGTTTTGCCGTCCGTTTATTGTTAGTTTTGCTGTTTTGACATATGAACGTTTAAAAAGGGAGACAACTCATATTGCTTTAATTCACAGTTGTGTTTTTCACACAGTTATCACTCATTAGATGTCGTATACGCTGGGTAATTTATTACTGTTACCGAGAGACTAATCTTGGCAGCTTAGCGCCGTCATTTCATGGAAACATTTAATGGTGACGGGCCAAAACTCACCCACTGAGAGAAAAGATGTCGGATGCCCGGATGTTGGTTGCCGTGATAACAAAGCGGACCAAGACTCTTCCGTAAGAGTGATATTCATTGGTCATTGGCCTGTGCAGAGCACCCCTTATGGCCAAGAGGCGCGAAATATGCGATGTGAATCAGCGGGGGGAACAAGGAGAGTAGGGACGTCAGTGATTCAAGCCGTTTATCAGCGTATATCAAAGGATATATAGATCAATAATTTTACATAAATTGAGAATGGTCAAGGTTTCCATCCAATCAGAAAATGATTCTATCATTCATTGTTAGTCTCTTGATGTATTGATAATGTATACGAAGTCTTGCATCAAACACTTGAACAGTACCAAATGTCTAGATTTTGCAAAAATTAAAGACTGCAATCAAGTTTTCCACTTATTAGATAAAACCTACACAAAGCTAACCAATGAGCAAGCCCAAAAACTAGAAGGTGAACTTAGTCTTAGCGAAATTCTGGAGGCATTAAAATCCATGAAAAACTCGAAAAGCCCAGGTTCAGATGGGTATACAGTGGAATTCTTCAAATTCTTCTGGTCGGACTTGGGTCCTTTCTTATTAAGATCATTAAATTATGCATATTATAATACTCAATTATCGACGACTCAAAAACATGGTTTAATTACGTGTATCCCCAAAAAAGAGAAATCTAAATTGATGCTAAAAAATTGGCGACCTATCTCGTTACTTAATGTAAGCTATAAGATTGCTTCAAAAGCTATTTCTAAGCGCATTAAAAATGTGCTAGCAATTATTATACATGACGACCAGAAAGGTTTTATGGCAGGACGTTATATTGGGGAAGTTACACGTCTTATTTACGATATTATGGAATACACTGATAGACAAAAAATTCCTGGTCTTCTACTACTATTAGACTTTGAGAAGGCCTTTGACTCTGTGGATTGGTGCTTCCTTCATAAAGTTCTAAATGTTTTTAATTTTGGCCCATCCATCAGACAATGGATATCAACCTTTTATGCCGATATTTCATCTAGTGTTACTGTTAATGGGTTCGTTTCCAGTTCCTTTGAGATTTTGAGAGGCTGTAGGCAAGGAGATCCGATGTCGCCGTATGTGTTTTTACTCTGCGTAGAGATCTTGGGAATCTTAATGCGAAATGAGAACGATATTGTTGGAATCAAAATTAAAAATAAAGAATACAAGATGGCACAGTTTGCTGATGATACGTCTGTTCTCTTGGATGGGACTGGCAAGACTATGAGAGCAACATTAGGTCTCCTGCAATTTTTTGCCTCTTTTTCGGGGTTACGTCTTAATACGGAAAAAACAAAGGCAATATGGCTCGGTGCCAAAAAGTATTGTAATGATACTCTGTGCGATGAATGGAAATTGGACTGGTGTAAAAATCATTTTTCTTTGTTAGGAATCAAGTTTTCGGTAAATCTAAATGAAATGATAGAATTGAACTATGAGGAGAAATTAAGAGAAATTAGAATATTACTACAGCAATGGTCTAGACGGAATTTAACAGTGCTGGGTAGATCTATTATCCTGAAAACATTAGCCCTTCCAAAACTCAACCACGTGCTCTCTTGTTTGCCAAATCCGCAAAAGAGCTTTACTAAAGAATTGAATTCAATATTTTTTAAGTATTTGTGGAGAGGAGTACCAGATAAAATTAAGAGAGATATTATGGTGAGAGACTACCGAAATGGTGGTATCAAGATGATTCACATAGAAAATTTTATGAAGGCTATTAAAATAGCTTGGTTGAGAAGAAAAACTACAGGGTCTGGTTTATGGAAAAGTTTGGTCCCGATTCAAGTTGGTGAACTTGATATTTTGGAGCATGGTTCTAGATCAGTAGTAAGTATTGCCAACAAGTTATCTAATTTATTCTGGAGAGATGTATTGTTATCATGGGCTGAATTAGTTATTGCAAATGAAACGGAGACCGGCACCCCAATAAATGTATACACAATGTGCCTATGGTGTAGTGATAAAATTTTGATAGCAGGAAAACCGGTCTACTACCACCACTGGTACACAAAAGGGGTAAAATACGTGAATGACCTCCTCGATGAAAATGGAAGCTTTAGATCATATAATTCATTTAGAAAAGAATATAATATAAGCTTAAATTTTTTAGAGTATAGGGGAATTATATCTGCAGTGAAACATTGTGGCTTAAATCTTCCGAAGATAATCACACCAAGTCCAGTTTATCCATTGATTCCAAAGAATATCAAACTCTTGATTAAGAGTACAAAGGGATGTAGAGATATTTACTCTGTTTTAATATGTAATAATAATGAAAAGACAAAAACAATGCATAAATGGGAAACTTTATTAAGTTGTACATATGATAATGACTGGTGGGCGACTGTGTTTGAAATTCCATTTGCATGTACTATAGATACCAAGTTGAGATGGTTTCAGTTCCGTCTTACTCATAGGATTATCACTACGAATGTCTTTTTGGAGAGAATAGGTTATACCGAGTCAAATTTGTGTGATTTATGCAATGAGGAGATAGAGACTATACAGCATTTGTTTTGGTACTGTCCAATATCATCACTCTTCTGGACTGAACTACAAAACTGGATTTACATTAAGACAGGTTCAAACGTAAAATTTAATAGAGATCTTGTACTCTTTGGATATACAGAGAATAAGAAAAGCCTGTTAAATTTCATTATAATACTTGCTAAACATTTTATTTACAGAATGAAAATGAGACGGGAAGCTCCAGTCTGTGTAGCATTTAAACGTTCTATATCAATGTACTATGAGGCAGAGATGCTACTTGATAGAATGAATTGTAACAATAAGAACTTAGAAAGATGGACCCCATATATCGACCTGGTAAACAGTGTATGGCTGTGTTAACATTGTCCATGATAACTAAGAATATATATGAAACTTAGTTTTTGTACTGGAAACTTTGGCATACCTAGATCTGAATACCTGTGACAATCTATATACATGTATGTATACAATGTCATGATGTACTGTAAAATACTTCTCTGTGTCAAATAAAAAAATATTAAAAAAAAAAAAAAAAAAAAAGTTTTCCACTTAATCAGAGAAACTGATTAATTATAAGTTCCTTGATGTATTCATGATGTATAGTTTCATAAGCACTAAAACAGAGATATAAATCATTACAGATTTTGAATAAATTAAAAATGATCACCAAGTACGTTTCCGCCCAATCAGAGAAACCGGTTGTCATTCGTTGCAGGTCTCCGGATGCATCGGTGATGTGTACCAAGTTTCATATTGAACATTTGAATGTTATCAAAGATATAGATCATTAATGATTTTGACTAAATTAAAAATGGTCGCCAGAGAAACCAGTTCTGTCATTCATCGTAAGTCTCTTGATCCATTGATGATTTTACATCAAGCACTTGAATAGTACATGAGATAGAGATCTTTAATGATTTTGCATAAATTAAAGATGGCCACCCATCCTTCCCGCCACTCGGAGGAACTGATGTGGTTATTCATTGCAAGTCTTTTGATACATCGATGCTGTATACCAAGTTTTGTATAGAACACTTGAATGGTATCGGACATACATCATTAAAGATTTTGCATATATCAAAGATGGCCGCCAAAGTTTCCACCCAGTCAGAAAAACTGGTAGTCATTCTTTTAAAGTTTCTTGATGTATCGATCTATACCAAGTTTCACACGGAACAGCGCAATTATATCCGAGATACACAAGATTAATGGTTTTGCATAAATTAAAGATGGCCGCCAAAGTTTCCAACCAATTCGGTCCAGATTCAATAGGGTTCCGGGTTCTGAGCATGTGAATGTGCACTGCATGTTTGGTGAGCCAAGGGTAAGTCGTTCTAAAGATCTCTTAGTAACGAGAAAGCTGTGACAAACAGATGTACATGAAGACAATACCCTTCAGCCAAATTTTGGCGGAGGGGTGAAAAACACCCTCCACATCTGCAGGGTACTGAGCAGCTTTTTTCATACAGTGATTCATGCAGTGGTATAATTAGTTTCAAATATCCTAGATATATTATACATGAAGGGAGAGTCTGCAACACATATGAACTCAAAACAAGTTTAAGTTGAATATCAAATTTATTACAGATGGTATTATTATAGCACAATGTACATAAACTAATGAGATAATGAAGTGAGTGAACAAAGGACTTTACATAGGACTTGACAGATTAATTTACTGCAGCAGAGGAGAGAAATGTGAAGTGGTCGTTCAAGAGAAGGCCAAAAATATCTTCATCAAAGATCAATCTGGAACAATGGTTTGTTCTGTGGCTTACAGTTACTGGTAAATCAATTTGGAACAATGGTTTATTCTGTGGATCATAGTTATCGAGCGAGTGAGTCAAGTTTAATGTTGCTTTAAACAATATTTCAGTCCTATCGCGACTAACCAACAAGGCACCACCCAGTGGAGTGAATCAATCTGCAATAATAGTTCGTTCTGTGCATTACAGCTAACTGAAAATTAATCTGGAAGAACAGGTTCTTTGGATTGCAGTTTAATAACCACAGATCAACCCGGAACAATGGTTACTTATGAAAAGCACAAGTTTCAGCAGTGAATATTACTCATCAGGTCTTGTGTCCAGGTCTTTCTACGGCATGAACTACCATATACCTCTCAAAGTTCCCAATGAGTGAACAAGTTGCAAATATTCAATATAATACGATTCAAAATCTCTGCTTGTGGTTGCTGTCTTCATAGTTTGGTGCCGGCACACGATAAATTTCTTCCAATATATATCAATCTTTGAGTGCAAGAATTTGGTATCTAATATTAAGCAGAATAATTCTTCATATATTTCCCCCATTTACTAGTAATTTGGTGCAGGAGCCTGAAGACTTGCGACAAAAGTTACTCAAGTGTTCTGGGCTTTCGGAGCCAGCTCAATATGTACCGATGGTACACACTGAACTGCTGAAAGGCTTTCTGTTCCACATACCAATGTTCAAATTTTTATGCCCGTAAATATTTCAGAATGACACCACTGACCCATAACTTCACAGAATATATTAAGACCAGAAAAGTTCATGTGAAAATGAAGTTTTAAAGCAATAATTCCATAATTGACGGACAAAATGCATTGTAGGATTATGTGAAGCAGTATTTACAGTAATGTAGTGTTTGGCTTCTAAATCTTTCTTAAAGCCTCCTTAACTCTGCAAAGCGAATATACAAGCAGTCTGCAGAAAGTAATCTTCAGTCAAGTCAGGGTTGTTTTAAACTATGACCAGAAAAAATATACAAGTATCCAGCATTTGAAAGGGTTAACATGTATCCAGGCATGTCACAGGGTTAATGCTGTTAACCACAAAAACAGATGTCTGTTGGCATCAAGGTCTCTCCTGATATTGCAGAGCAGCCTATACTGTTCCTACTGTATGCTAGAATAATTTAATGTGACCCGAAAAATTGTTCTATTTGCAATCTAGATATAGATCTAGATATTTTCTTATCTGTATTTAATTGTCCATGTAAAGTCACGAAAGGAATAACAGTGGAAATGCAAGACTTGATGCATAAAAACAAAATATGGAATACTTAATATATTTACAACAGAATGATAGCCTTTCTTTTTATGTCCACATTCAAACTAACTGAACTTTGAATGAGCCATTTCTCATGAATGTAATAATGACCTGGATGGTTTATACACATGATCGAGTATATAGATATACTTGATGAAAGTAAATGAATGTGAAAGCTTACAAGATAGAACAACAAGGCCAATGATACAAAACAATGTATATAATATATTGTTTGTTATCAATGACAGAATTCCAGTTCTGTCACCACTATGAATGATCAATTATAATAATTATATTCAGTTCAATAAATAACTAATCCCCAGGTATTGGAAGCCTCGCTCTCATTGTGGGCTTCCTGGTCTCAAATTGAATGTCACAAATGGAAGGAAAGTTATTACAATCACATCTGTCCGATCTTGGCCAATCATCTATCCATTATTTGACCAAATCACATCTGTCCACTCCTCGACCAATTACAACTATCAATATTTTCCTTCTCTCCACTCATCGCGTCTCTTTCGGCTGTGCCCAAGGGCAGGGGAGGAAACTCTTGATGAGCTACGTGAACTTGGGCCGGCTTCGCTTTCCTCAGACTGTTCCTGGAAATAGAATTTGAGTCAACTGTTAAGACACCGTTCACTTGGGGCTCTACCAAACACGACCCATTTAGCAACATGGTCAAATTTGGGAAATTCGTTCTCAAAAATTAGTGAAGACAAAGAAGAATGTATTTAGCTTAATTGCATAGAAAAATAAAAACGCCCCTCTGTATGTAACATCGTGTCACACACTCATATGAAATGAAATTCCTCACCAATTCACAGTCTTATGTCATGACCTCAATTTCATGAATGATGTAAGTTTTACAGAATTTCCCTTAATGCATATGACTGAATTTTCAACATCTATCAAGCCAACATAAGTATTTCTGCATTTAAGCACTACAACACTGTCATTCTACAGGTAGCCCTACACTGCAAAGAGGATTTTGTATGATAACACCAGAAAGACCATCTCTTCAGCTGTAAAATACAATGCACAATCATCCAACAGAGAATGGCATTAAATGGAGCGATTTTTGTTTTACAAATAAAACTTTCTTTGAAGATGGTTCCCTGGTTTGTGTGCGAAGTCATGTCATCTTTGGTCAGTTCAAACATTTATATCATTTCACGATATAACACATTAACAAAACACTGAGCATGGCGAATAACCTTTTCTTATTGTTGACCTTAAATATGGGAGGTCTCACTCGAGTATTTGTATAATGGAATTATACAGGATAATCCAACATTCATGTAAATAAAATGTTTTTCTAAAGGTGAAAGTCATGTCATTTTCTCCATACTCAGTGTATACTTCAGTATAGATTCAAACTTAAGAATAAAACTTGAATTAAGAATGGAGGAGTCCACACTTCTTATTTAATTAATAACACAGCAACACGTTTAATTCATGATTTTCACTTGTTTTCAAGAACTGTCATTGTGATTCTGATGTCGCATTATGATTTCACGAAACCATGAAGTTCAGAAAACAGTGACATGGTGCTGATGTGCTTCTAATCATTCTTGACTGTGCCACAACTTACATAAAGCAAGCAGTTTTAATGTCAAGGAGTTCCCTTACATCGTTTCTCTTTACAGCATAATTTTTCTAACTCAGAATATTTTCTTCTGTTACAATATGGCTGCGGCAAACACTAATAATCGAGTCACATGTCATGCACTTTCTTACCCCAAAATATTGGGGTGATAAAATTTATTAGGCAGAAGTCCTATTATTGTACATGTATCTATTTTGTAGGAGCAAAATCTGGGCATGACTGAATGTTAATAGCATGATGAATTATTTAGAGCATTCAGTAGAAAAATATTTCATGCTTGTTGAATAGTGGTACAGACAGACTTGGAAAAATATTCAGAATTTAGCAAAGTCTACCCGTGCAAAAAGATTTAAACTGAATAGGTTAGTACAGCTCATGGCAAATACTTAATACCATGCTTACAGTCAATGCCTACATGCATCAAACACAAACTGGGAGGATTTTAGCCGACAGAATTTAATAGTTGTCAGAGGACCTGTATCAGATTCCATACATCGTCTGATATAAATAGCCGGAAACCAGTCCTATACATAGTAAGAACCGTTACCAAACCATATGCACAGGGACCTTCATTACAGATGGCCAATGGCTAAGAATCCATAGGGGGGAGGGGAGGGCAATCCCAGATAATACAAAAAGCAAGGCATGAAGCGAGTAAAACAAAAGTAAAGTCAACAGCTCCATATTTTAGGAAATAAGCTCGGGTATTAATACAGAGATGACAGTTGCTCAGAAAAAAACATCCCACACTTATTCATAAGGTGGTCTGGATTTCAGGGGTCAGTGTTCTGGGTCCCCATTCACTGATAATGGAATGCTTCCGACTCCAAACTTCACACCCCAACACTTTTTCATCATGTTCACATCCATTACAAAACAAAAGGTACCCATAATGCATTGCATCTTCTTAAAACTGCAAAATGAGATTCAATTATTCATAAACTAACTAAATCCCATCCTGACCATACCCAAGTGAAAGATCAGCATTGGCCAGCCTCCTGAAGTACTTCCAACATGTCCCAAAGTAAAGCAGTTCTAGTAATGCAGTGAGCACAAGGTGTATTTGGGAATATTGTCATCTCTGTAAAATCAATTAGCCTTTCCTGCATTAACACTGGACAGACTCTAGATACAGAAGTTTAGCTTTCCGCGGGGAATCGGTGGGTCGTTAAATCCAATTTTTCTCTATGGTAATAAATGGAGAAATATAATAAATTGTGCCAAAATGCGAATTTAGTCATTAAAGCAGGCAAAATCTGTTCTTTAACTAGCTGAAGGGTAATATAAAACATATTCACCACATTTCCCCTAGTTTTCACTAGTATAAAATATCTCCCTGTAGATCAGCATAGGGAGAAATGGAATTTGCATAACCACATATTTTTGCCTGGAGCTGGACTGCTGTGCAGCGAGTCCTATCTGTCCATTGTTATTTCATTGATGCAAGAAAGGCTGATTGGTTACTAGGAAGTGAGGTTAACTACTACCATGAGAAGCCACTACAAGACAGGGTCATTCAGGGGTCAGTCACTCACACCAGCGGAGTCGTCCGAGTCCTCGTCATCGCTGATCACTGGCTTCACTTTCATCTGACGAGACTTTCTACGACGTCCTTTATCCTGCAAAATATTTAGTGGGATATACTTGCATTCTTCAAAGTTCTCTCTCATGTGGGAGAGATCATTTCTGCAGCTGTTTTCACGAATGGTAAGATTGACGAGACCTCTCAAGATAATGTGGTCACTTCAATGTATATTGTTTCTGAATTGAGGTATTTACTGCATTAGCAACTTTTGCACCAGAGATGGTGAGCTTCCAAAGCAGAATGGTCCGTCGCGAGCATGTCTGCCCATAATTCTATTGCTGTACTGTCGATCAATATTTTCCACAAAATCTAAAAAAAATCAGGATTCAGATCTTTGAAAGGACTGGAAAGTCAATATTGGGCTGCAGTTTCACGGCTAACTCAGTCCTGCCTATGTCACTTACCTTCTTAGCACTGTCTTTACTCAGTTTCAGCTTTATATGCATCTGACCTGAAAAGTAGGATTGGATAGTCACTATTGGTACTAAATTAGGTTTTGAGTTTATATGATGGGGCTGAATCAAAAATTGAAACTAGTACATCAAGATGATTATCTGTGTCAAGAACCTTAAAGATTCTTACAGAAACTTCACATTTTTTCTTCTTTTTTTCTGTGGGCAATAAAAAGCACAGAGAAATATGCAGAGTGAAGCAAGAAATTTATTTTATTCAGTGTGAGTTAACTTGAAGGAAACAACTCTGCTTGGCTTATATTGCACTGGTGTGTGTGTGTTGGCGGGGGGGGGGGTGTCATATAGAACGTAAATTAAACAGAATTCATTGTTGATTGTTTGCCTCTAGAGGTCACTGTGAAGAGCAAATGGAGTGTTCTATTTTATTGATTGTGTTAAGTGTCAAGAAAGCATCTGTTAAAATAGTTTAACTCTTTCCCCCTTAGACTTGTGGGGAATTTTCTCTCTCTGACCCATAATAGATTTGTAATGGCGTAGGTCTTTAACCCATGGAGACATTTAAATTTTCATACTTCTCCCGCGATGTAAAATATCCCGTTTTATGTCCCATGTCATGTGGAGAAATATTTACCAATGGTCTTCCACAGACCCATTCTACGTAATTTGTTCACGTTTTATACCAATATCAGCAACATTTATTCTAAAAATTAGTAATCTTGCGAGAAAATGTGTTGTGTCTGCTTTCCGTCTGTTGGAAATCACGAAAAAGGCGAAGAAATTGTCGCATTTTAGTCACGTTTTGCAGCGTTCTGTTGTTGTTGTTTCGCTGCAATTCCTATGTTATCGTGTACCAGAGTAAAGCTAATTCTCCCTAGATTCGGGATTTGACAGAAACATAACGATATGGCAGGTTTTGAACGAGATTAAACTGAAAAAGTCCCATATACTTCCCGGAAGCAGAATGACGACGATAATAAATATTCATAAGGTTAAAATTAGAATGCCAAGGTTGATAAAAGGCCCGGCGTGATTGGAGGAAGAGGTCACGTGGTGACGCAGTCGCTATGGTCACTGTCGGACAAAGAACCGGCTGGGAAAGAATGGCGGATAAGACATTCACCGCGAAGACAACAGGTCGTGGGAAAATATGTAAAATAAACTCAGATGGGCAGATTTGACGATCTAGTCATCAAGGTTAGATACTTTGGTAGTTTATGCTCGCGTTACGTGAAATATTCAGGAATTTGGAAGCAGATTTTACTATTTTTCGAACGTTTATCTTAGATCATACCAAACTCATTTGGTGTTGAATCGCGCATTTTCCGTCAATTATTTTTCTTCCTCTCCCGATTTCATTTTACCCGTATTACAAAACAAACCAACCGTATACTAGTCCGATTTATTTAAATTTTGGCTTTCTGAAAATGTATAGTTTTAATAATGTTTCACTCAAAGTAAACGCGAAAAAATTGCAAAGTAATCCATAACATGGGAACTCAGTGACACGTCAAAATCCGTCTTCATGCATGTCATGGGTTTGGCGAACATCCGTCAAAATCCGTCTTCATGGGTTAGGCGAACATCCGTCAAAACCCGCTTATATGGGGGAAAGAGTTAAGACAGGAATGCTCAAGGTTTTGGACAAGTTATTTCATGTTTCCACACACATTTGTGTCATCAAAATTAGAAAATAAACAAGAAAGCAATGTACACACAGCATCTCTTTTTGTATCTCTGACCAGAAAACCGATCAAGCTGGTTGGATTTTCATTTCAGTTTTTAATTTGTTCATTTCATTAGATGATCCACTCACTATCCTCATCATCCTCGTCACCTCCACCCATATTATCCTCCTCCTCATCCTCCTCTTCCTCCACCCCCCTCTCTGGCTCCACCTCCATCTCCTCCACCTCACTGCCGCTCTCGTCATCTGATGGGAACTGGCCACCCTTCTCCAGGCGCTCACGGGCGCTCGTGAATACAGACTGAAGCACGATCGAGTCCTCATAAATCTGAAAATTGTAGAGTAAATATGTCAAATTTCATGTGAAAATTTCAGATTTTAGACAATTTGGGACCTTCAATTTCCCACTTGGGTGAGGGCCATACCCTAATACTTCAGCTGTATATCTTCCCAGCGGTGGACTTTTTTTTACTTGACGAGGGAGTGAAAAGGATTTAACTTGCTTTCAAAACATCTCGGGCATTTCACTACAGCAAGTCTACATGCAACAGAGCGCTCCCAATGCTGTCCTTCCTCAACTATTCCTTATCATAAGAACACTTCACCCAATCATATTAATTTGACACTGGACCAACCAGTGTTTGATCTATCCTTCCAATGCAAAGCCTGAGCAGATAAATTTTTGAATTATCTATTGATGAAAATAACACAATTATCAAACGTGCTTACCGTCGAGCCCTCGACATTGTAAGTCTGAGCATTTTTACATAGTAACATAACGTCTCTCTCCAGATCATCCAGGCTACGGTAACGATGCTCCTTGATCCGCAACTGAAACACACAAAACATTACACTGCTGGTGAATATACTACAGGACAATCTGCAAGCCTGAAATTTCTAATAAACCCCTGCAAACAGATAGCCCCTATACAGATATCCTGGGTTATGAGACAATGGTATGTACCAGATCCTCTGATGGGGGTGATAAAGTTAATGAGCTGTACCTAATATGTTCAAGATTAAATTTATCATGAAGATAACACAAATTGAATTTACTTCAATACTAAAAGCAGGTACCAGGGCTGCATCTAGAGCCAATTTAGTTCCGGAAAAGTATGGGCACCCAAAACATCTGACGCCCAAACTCGAAAGGAGTTTAGAAGGAAATACTCAAAGAAAAATCTTCTGAGAGCCTCAATGTCGATCCGATTGCATAGCTGGGTATTGAATTTTATGCTAATAAACCTCTATTTTGTGACCGATCACAGGCTATTTGCGCTGAAACTCACTAACGAAACTTGTACCCTCAATAATGAATTACGAATGGGGACTGGGAGTTTGGGATCGGAACGTGCAAAAAAATTCCTAAATGCAGCCCTGGGTACAGGTATGTCCCATATCACATGTGAGGGTGTCACAGACATGCAGGCTAAACCGTATTGGGAGTAACAGTTACACCCTTATACCTGAACTTCCACCTGTGAGCGTATTTGCTGCTAGTTTCAGCCTGATACAAGAGAGAAGTGAGAATGTCAAATTCGGAAATATCAAACATTTATAAACAATGTTTCTATTTGTTACCAAATCAAACCTGTTTCAATTCATGCCATTAATCTCCGTCAGGAAGATGATACAACGTAGAAAACGGAAGTTAAAACTAAAAGTTAGCTCCCCTAGCGGAGAGTTGTCCGCCCCTAGGAGAGCTCTCCCATCTATCCCAGCGGCATTACTATAAAGGCTCTGCTCAAACCATTCTAGTCCTCTTTCTCATTGTAATTACCGAGACCTGTAGTGTTTAAGGCCGGCATGAGGGGACGGAGGGAGGGTCAATCAAATTGAAACAGGTTTGATTTGGTAACAAATAGAAACATTGTTTATAAATGTTTGATATTTGATTCCCAAATCTTAAACCTGTTTCAATTCATGCCACAGTACCAACATATGGAGGCGGGAATCTCGGCCTCGTGGTAACTCCCATAGCAGACTAGTAATCGCTGGAACGACACAGACATGGGTATAAATCGGAGACATTATTACTCAACAAGTTAACCCTGGTCACAGACGCAAAGGGTAATTGAAGGAGTTGATACAGTTTCACTTATCTGAGTGTCTCCATCCATGTAGCTGTGCTCGTGGTGTGGTACACATTTCCACCAAGTTGTAGGATACCCGGGGCACGATAGGCAACAAGAAGGTCCCCTTGGTAGGCACTGTATGTCTAGGGGGGGAAAACAGCCACAGCCATTGCATACAGGGAGATCCTTGGTCCGACCATTAAGTTCGGTGAGAGTGTATACTAGCCCAAGCTTAGAGGGTAACCAAGTCCACACCACTCTCAGTCCGCAAGCCTCTTCAGGTCAACTCACCATACTTGGAGTGATGAAGGATGCGTTGGAATTGACCGTGCTTGCTCTCTGGGTCCGGCTGCGCAACGTCAACTCTCTGTACTGTCATCACTACTGTTGACCCTAGGCCTGGAGCAGGTGTCTTTTGAGTTGAAACGCAGAGGACCCAGCTGAGACATCTAGAAGGGAGTCAGTTTCTGAAGAACACAAGCAAATTTTCAGTTAGGAGTAAACCCTATCCTGGTGTCAGGCCTTCATTGGTGATTATAGAATCCACGGCCGGTCAACTGACTTATTCCTACCTTCTGAGATGCCTTTTATCATATAATATATGTAATAATAATAATATGACTGAGATGAGATGAGATGAGATGATACAGCAAGATGGCTGTCTTGCCGCGATGGTGACAATTTTGCCGCCCCCCCCCCTCTTTTTCTGAAATTACTCACAACATGCTGGGTAGCCACCAGTGGCCCAAGCGTGGTCACACTATTGATTGCACTGTCATATCTCTCAGACAGAAATTAGTGAACGTGGAGTTAATTGTTCAGGCACAAGACACGACAATGTCATGGAGGAGCCAGTTCTTCCATAAAGGCCATGACGCAGCGATGGCACGAATCACATTAGAAGAAGCAGAAGACAGTAGTGGGGGCGTCAATGGTATATCTACCTTCTGCCAATTGATAAGACTATTTTATGGTCTTCTTCAACTACGCGGCTTTTTTAAATGTCAAGCCTTGCTGACAGGCGAAGGGACAGAATAACCGTAGCCGAGAGCCGCGAACGGAATCGGTACGAGTAAGATAGTGGCGGATGGCTCGAACAGGACATAGCAGAAGATCGTCCTCGAGGCCATGTACAAAGTCTGACAACGCAGGAATGGAGTACGAACGTTGAGCGCACGGACCTGAACGAACAGACTCATTTTTGGCGATAAATTCAGGAATGGGCCGAAAAGGAATGCAAGACCAATCCGCTGTCCAGGTCATAGAAGATCTTTCAAGAGCATGAAGTTCAGACACTCTGGACGCCAAAGCAAACGCCGCCACAAAGGCCGTCTTATAAGACACAGCTTTTATAGACGCGGACTCTAAGGGTTCAAAAGGTGGTATAATCAGAGCACACAGAACCACACCGATATCCCATTTCGGTAACAGTTGGCGAGTACAACGCGACTGTAATGCGAAGGCGCGAATAAGCGCAGAGATATTATCGTTAAGGCTAATGTTGGTACCAAAGGTAAGACGTAACACCCTAGCCAGAGCAGATCGATAGCCTTCCATGGTGCTAATATGAGACTTCCTATCCTGGTGAAGGTGAAGGAGGAAGTCAATTACGAGGGAAATAGAGTCGGGAACGGTATCACGTCCTCGGCACCAGGACAAATAAATCCGCTGTAGAGACCGAACCCGAAAAACGAACGTAGTGAGTAAGGTCCTACATATAATAAACAACCCTAAGGTTGATGACAGAACCATAATGTCAAAGTCTAACCATTGGTGTAACGGTCTATACAGGAATAAAGTACTTGATGGAGAAAGTCGGAAAAACTGTCCCCCAAGTACACCACGAAAACATTGTGTTGTTTAAGCACAATCCTAAGGTAAATGGATCTCAACATAATGTTTGTGTGTTAAAGTCAACATGGTTCTGTGTTAACACAACACTGTGCTGAATTCAATTAAAGGCGACTAGTCCGTCATTCACAATCCCGCCGTCGTCCTCAGAGAATATCCACGTCCATAATCCAAAGACCTATTCCATATAACAGTATTTGACCAAATACTGTTGATTCCAATACAATTTTGATATTCTGAACTCAAGACTGGAAACAACAAGGTCTGAACAGAACTCTCTTCGTAGAGTAACGACGAACCTAAGTAAATCACAATGTGAAAAACCCGAGAGGAATTGATACAAGTGGAAGGTTGACGCCAAACGAACGGACTTCCCCTCCCGCCGACGACCGACGATGGAGAATCAAAGGAAGTGCCGATGAATGGATATAAAATATGCATCTCGCAAATGAAGAAATGACGTGACAAACGGCGTTATGGCGTACCGGAAACGTCTAACCGATGTAAGAGAACGACGCACAGGTGTATGAGAGACACATGACGGCGTAATGAACATGTCGTCAAGGTGTAACAGGAAAGCGTAATGTGAAAAATGCGAGAAACGTTGTATATGATAAACAACGTAGTGATTTCCTCATTCACAACAACTTAATGTATATACATGCTCATAATGGAGCAGGATACAAACTTATAAAAGTACACGACGTAACAGAAGGGCGTTGCAAACAGTAACCCCGAAGTCGATTGTAATAATTTTCCTTCTCTTTAAACGCAGTAGAGATGAACATATTAAATGTTTGTAGCGTTAATCACCAAATGTAAGCTCAATGAGATAAATGGGATTATGGATCTTTGTGTCAGTGAACATGAATAATGTGTCAGTGAACATGGTTACATTATGACCTCTCCCGATGTAATTTGTCTCCTGTACATGAAATTCAGTACTGGAGTTTTATATGGAGAGAATATTAAACATTTACAACAATGTTACTATTTATAACCCAAATAGTCACACAACCGACATCCAGAACAAAGATTTTCCAGGTAACCAAGAAAGATCCTCAAAGAATTTTAAATTCCCGAAGAGAGGAAATACATTTAAAGTCTCTCGCCGGCAGGAAAGTGAGGTTATTCAAAAATTTAGAATTTGAAATGACCTAGCACGAACAATTTGTCGAGAAGAAGAACAGTAAGAACATTACTAAAAAGCAGTTTGATGCTCTAGTAGACTGTACCGGTAATACATACTTGGTAGAAAAACCATAGAAGACTTCACGACTTACGTGTCATTAGGCTTGATCCTTGGCCGGCCAAATACATTCCCACTCATGCTAGTAATTTAAAATTTTCTCAAAGGGAAGAAATTAAAATTAGTGCATAACTCCATCTGAATTATAAGCGTAATACAGTATGCAGATGGGACCAACTTGGTGTGAAACAAAACAAATCACAATGTAAACAACATAAATTTGTGTTTCAAGAATAGCACACTTTCACAATAAACAAGGGTGAGTGGGTGAATAGGTTTACTCACTCACGTAAACCAACACGTGATCTCATTGTTGTTCGACAGACCCTTAATTACATAAAGAGATCAGTAAAGAAGCTCATTAAGATGCGACAAAGGGTCGTAGTAAATAGGGTTGAGTTGTGATTACGTAACACAAATGCAACAATCACGCTTCATATTCATGTCAGCATGAAAGGCATATAAAACCTCTGTAAGATCTCTCTTGAACACAGTATATCAAAATCAACGTAATAATACTTGATATAACAAGAGATTACATTTTGGTAGGACCAAGGAACTGAATGTATGAAGGTGAACCTACCAAAACTGCAAGTCCGAACAGAAGTTACAACAACAACATGAAAGTTGACGGGCTGCAAATAAGGTATCAGATCTCCCCGGCGGGAAAAGACGAAACCCCCGCCGGCGAGGATACTATTTACAATCCTACTTGAGATTTACACAAACTCAATGCATAAAATTCATGAATCAACGAAACAAAACCTGTTCGTTTATTGTAGAGATCACAATAGGCCTTAAAAGCTCAGCACTAAAAGGCAGACTTACAGAAATGCCGGGGACTAAATACAAATCTGTCACAAATTGAGCAATAACAAACGAGGTCGCGAGAGCCCGTAAAAACCCACAACAAACACAGCGGGTCGAACTCATTGTTCGTGTGGAGACGCGATATTGAATACACATTGTCTCCATCACGCAGGACTGTGTTATCAGATAAGCCCGAGATTCATATTGACTTCAGAAAATATCGTCGGGCAATAATTTCAAGATATAGAAAATTTTGAAAACTCTGACAAGAGCCAATTAATTTAGCGACGTACGTCCGAAGACAATAAACACATGGCAGATGGAAAAACAAACCATGTGAAGTCTAAAAATTTGCCCAGACAAAATTTTGAAAGAAGACAGAAATGTGAAAGAAAACTATCCCCAAAATATTACCTATTCAATCACCATCGAACCATTGACAAAAATGACATAGGTGAGATAACATACGGCGAGGAAGCATTCTTTTGTCTGACATTTAATACGAGGAAGACCATTATTCGAAGCAGACGGCATATCCGGCACCAACGCTAAAAGCGCATCCAATTTATCCGAAAAACCATCATTGACGTATGTTCCTAACTTTTCACTGAAGAAAAGGAATCAACAGATGAACTCGACGAGACCGGAATGGGCGAACGAGTGATATAACTTCAGCGAGAGGTTGACAAATCGTGGACAACCGCATGCTTCAAGAAACGGAGTCTGCGACTGACGAACATGGTGACCTATATAAGAAGGTGAGACCGAAAGACGTGGCAAACGGCGTGGAGGTGTAGGAGAACGTCGAGTCGAAGTACGAGAACGGCATACCGGAGAATGGGAAGGCCGAAAATAGTACTAGAATTCCCGGTGGACGAGAGCTACGACGAACATGTGAATACAAAGTGCGGCGCCTTAAAAATCTCACACCCCGGGATACAAACTCAGATCCTCTAAAATTGAAGTCCCGTAACATGTCATTTACGCTATTATAGAATCGCTGATTCATCGATAGTCGAAACCGCAAAACAGCAATCTTGACACTCAAAGGTAGGTCCGAACGACCCACCATAAAACGAGAAACGGATTTAGAACTGCGTTTTGATTTAACCCGCAAAGGAGAAACCGACACACAACGACGTTTATTTCGTTTAGAGGTAACGGAGTGTGATAAACCAATAGACAATGGAGAGGTCGAGATAATATGCGACCCCACTGCCTTCTTTTGTCCGACGAGAACAATGGACGGCTCCGCACGGTAGGTTTGAGGCGAGAAGTCTTTGTTGAACTAGACAAAGGAACCGGTTTGGCTGCAATTCCAGACATTGCCACACCTGTACACGCAAGCTGTCTAAAATTCGTGATTTATCTAGACGTAAAACTCTCCCGCTTGTCGGTATATTAACAGAAGCGGGCACGGTCTGATTACTAAGACCATGGGAAACATTTAATCCAATTCCAACGATATCTTCGTTAGTTTTCATGTCATTTACAAGAGCAATTTCTAACAGGCGTCTGTCGACTTCCGAAAGACGGGTCGTCAGATGTCTGCAAAAGGTAAGTCCGTCTAGCTTGGGCAATTTTCCAAGCTAACGGGTCCCATAATAGACACTCGGCGTAAACTACGCCGATAACACAACTCTTTACAAGTAAAACAAACCGTGTGGGCGTCCAAACTGGACCAAAATTGCCCACACGAACTACATGCATTAGAAATCGGAATCTCCGACATAACTAATGAAAGAATTTCCGATAATAATGAAAGAATTTCCGACAAGAAAGAAACACAAGTCAATAACTGATAAGGATACACGGGCGTTACAACAACAACCCAGGTTGTATAAACACTTCCTTGATGTGTACTGGTCGAGGTACAACAGAGAATAGAGGACTAGAATGGTTTGAGCAGAGCCTTTATAGTAATGCCGCTGGGATAGATGGGAGAGCTCTCCTAGGGGCGGACAACTCTCCGCTAGGGGAGCTAACTTTTAGTTTTAACTTCCGTTTTCTACGTTGTATCATCTTCCTGACGGAGATTAATGGCATGAATTGAAACAGGTTTAAGATTTGGGAATCAAATATTTATTTCTGTTGAATGAAGACAGTCCCTTACCTTTATCTTCCGGAAATCAATGGCTTTCTTGATAACCTCGTAGTAATCTGGGAAGATTTTTCGTGATGGCTGTTGCATGAAGGCTTCACTCAATACCCGATCATCACTGAAACATACAGAAATATCAGTTTCAATATATGCAAGAATCTCGTCAAATGTTTATTATTTTATTTCAGGACAATAATTTGGTTATTTTATACTGAGAAATGACCATGACAGCTTCCAATACTCTCTAGGCAGAACTACTAACCCTTTGTCAATGAAAAACTGGAGTGATTTTTCTGTATTCGATTTTTTGTCTCATTAAGGAGCAAACGAAAATAATAATGCATGTCTTAATCTCACTGTTTAAGATTTGTATTTGCAAAATTGCAGCCTATTCTTACTGATCAGAAGCAGAAATATATGTTCATTAAATTTGATCAATATTAAACTGGAAATATTCTTCTGCATGCTTGAAGCCACACTACACTGATCTTTACTGCTGTAGTGCGGTTTTATCCCCAGCAATGGTGTTATAAGGGTGAAGCATGTTCCAGACAAAGAAGGATATTGTGCAGGTATTAGTGAACAAGGAGAGATAACCCCTGGAAGGGGAGATAATCCAAAGCCAATGACTGCCACCAGGAAGAAGGAATAGCTTATACCAAATCGATGTCCCACAGAAGACAATCCTGCTGGTTTTTTCAAGTGCCCATCTTAATATAGGCAGGATTTCAACTTGGGGTGGGGGGATTTCCAGGAGTTCAGTTCGCGTCGGAGTCCTAATGCCTACCATACTTTGTAGGTCCTGTGACGTTAGTCACACTGCCATGTGTATAATATGGAATGTCTTGGGCTGACTAAAATCAATCTCTAGCTTCACAGGCACTTTTTTGAGAGAAAAAAAAGATGCGGGAGGGAAGCTTTCTAAAAAATTTTTTTACTTATTTTTCCTGCAAGACTATTTACTGTGGGACAAAGACAGAATGATAGGGAATGTTGAAGAGCCCAGCAGCCAGGGTCGGGTGGGGAGAATTTACCCGGTAACGGACCTATCTCTGTAGCTTATAACAAAATCCAGTAATTTCTTCATGTTTCGCGTCAGTTTGGGAGGATTGGGACTCGGTTTCTCCATCGGTGGTCGACCTCGGCGCTTTTGAACCTTCTGCACTGTTTTTTCACCGTCATCAGCATGGCTTTTCCGTTTCTTCTTTTTTTTCGTTGTCTTCCTCCGCTCGGCAACTTCATCCAAGTTCCCATCTTCTATGGCCTGTTAAAACCATGTAATGCAAATACGGCCATTTTAGAGGATAATCTCAATGGTGGAGTTGAATCTGATAATTTGTCATTAAACGAGATGTATACAGTGATTTCTAACAGAAGGGACCTGAAAACAATCTAAATTGATTTGGGGAGGGGGGGGGGGGGGGAGAAAAATCAGATTCACATCACAGCAGAGCGAGGGCCATATGTTTGCACTGAATAATGCAATTGATCTTCCCAAACAAGGTCGGTGAAGAATGTAAATAAATATTCAGTGAGACGGACTGACTTCTCACTATGAAATCATGGAGTGATCCAACTTGTGACAACAGGAAGATGACAGAAAGGTCTGAATATCATGCAGATAATATATTATTTCTCCGTTATGCCCTTGATTCTAGCGGATATTCAAATTCACTGCTAAGACTGATTTGGGTGATTGTATTTAATTGGGTGATTGAATTTAATTAGGTGACTGAATAATTAGACAGTTTACCCCAG
Source organism: Hanleya hanleyi (assembly GCA_036873755.1). Classification (NCBI taxonomy): domain Eukaryota; kingdom Metazoa; phylum Mollusca; class Polyplacophora; order Lepidopleurida; family Hanleyidae; genus Hanleya; species Hanleya hanleyi. The sequence continues at coordinate 71,913 of JAVTVY010035075.1, read as the reverse complement.
TACTGTGCACTTCTTACCCTGAGCCACTGTTTTTCCGTGAGTTGATCAGAGTAATCAATCTCCTTCCTCTGGCGAGATCCTCTCCCGAACAGCTTATCTTCCTCCTCTTCAAATGTCAGACGCTCCACCTGGAATAATCCAAGGATTCATAGAAGTCCAAATTTTTACTACCCAATACAAAATATTGAGGTTTTTTTATGCTCAAATTGAGTTTTTCCAAGTTTTTACGGCCCATCCACAAGCTGATATTGAGTTTTTGGATATTTTTACCACCCTACCAATTAAGATATTAACAAATAATTTCTGTAATACTGAAGTCAAACACCACATAAACCCACAAACTGTCAACACGTCTGGCACACTTCAGCTCTGATACATTTCACTGTAAAATCCAAATATAATTAAACGTTAATAACGCATTCAGGTGAAGCTGGTAACGTGTTTTATTTAGTTCTTGCGTATCATAGATATTTATAATGAAATACTGAAATAAAATTTTAAGAAGTTTTCTGTTGGTTAATGTTTAACTTGAGAAATATAATGAAGACATTAAATTTGGACATAAATTAAAAACATTGTGTGATGGAAAAGAATCTAGTCCAATGGTACAGGCCATGACATTAGAGATCATTGCGTAACCCCCAAAAAGGTTACGGGTACTGCAGGTGCGTAACCTATTGGTTAGGTTACCCAAAGGTTACGTGAAAAGGTTACGCAGAATTTAACAAAATGCTGGATGTCATCAATGTAAGCAACCGCCAGAACCTGGGTTAGACTAAATGGACTCTGTCGCCACTTTATTCAAGATTCCTGTTTTCGTCCTTACAACGATTAAAAAAGTTTTATAATTATAATAAAACAGTGTATTTTTTATTATTAAATCATTTTGGTCCAGGCATTTAGCAATATTTCGACCATAATCTGAATATAGTTTGTGTGATGGTGAATACTGACAGGTCAGTCTTTGGAGATTCACAAATTACGAAAGTATAAAAACGAAAACTGGACTCCGCATAAGCTCCTTCTGTCATGTACGTCAATGAAAAGAGTTTTCTTTTCAAATTTTAACTTTACAACACAGCCGGTAGTTTTATTTCAAAGTGTATCGCACTACTATCAGCGAAGAAAACCACATGGTAAATTTGTTCTCGTATTCCCGTCGTCCCGCCAACTGAAACAGAAAGCACGTGGAGTTTGTCGTGTCTATGTAGTCTCTTGTTCATGTTGGGCTGCATGCAGAGTTGCTCTTCACAGGTTGTACAGATTTCCTGTCAATCAGCGACCAATGGGAGCCCTTGATTTGGTGTTAGCCAATCTTCTGTTGCAAAGCACGTGTCGCAGACTGTGTGCGCCCTATGACTGTAGTCGAGACCCTGTCGTTATATCGTCGTCATCGTGATCTGCGCATGTCTCACACCTGAGTTTACTTCCGCTTTCTGTATCAAGCGTGTTATTGGCAAAACTTTGGCAATTATTTCTAGAACTGAAAATCCTCAAACATTCGAAGCCAGATTGTCAAAGGATCGGCGATGGATTTCACATCATTGAAATAATTTGCACCATTTCGAGGATTGAGTTTTCGTCAAAAATATTGAGTATTTCTTGCCCAAAACGTACACTTTTGAGTTTTTTACTGTCTGTATTCAGTTTTTGACATTTTCTTACTACCGTTTAACGGTAGTAAGAATGGACGTCTATGAATCCCTGTAATCATGTCACAGTGAACCTAAAAGAAACTCTATCATTGGATGTAATTTCTTCTCATTTTCTTCACAAGCCAATGAAAATACTAGATTTTCATTTGAAAATTTGAACTGACCAATCAAATGTTTGGAAACTTATGTGCCATGATATACTGTTGTTCCTAAAAATTTCATACACATGGAATCAAATTGTCCATTTTATCACAAAAGAGGCACAACTTTGTAAAATAAAGGCAGAGGCCAATCATTTCTTGTAGGCTTCTGCAATACAAGTAGATAAACAATTTGGTAGCTGTACCGAACACAGTTCTTCAGATATAACTGGTTAATACATTCACGCATATCCAAGATTATTATCGCCATCTCCGGGACGGAGTATGGCGATATTGGAATCAGACCAGGCTATGGGGATGCCTGAGACAGTGGGTCATTATTTGAGAGAACCAAGATGTGCCCAGTGAGCTCCTTGGTAGCGTTGGTCGGCTATATACTGTAGATGATACTCCTAGTTTTTGACGGCAAAAATTGAAGACAATGCGTAGATTTTACCGAAATAAACGAACCGGAAGCTAGGCGAATTCCTGGTTGAATTTTGTGTTGCGCAACTTTGACGAAATTAGCTTACGACTGCGCACGAGTTGCTGTGGGAACGAGGCTGTCAACATTGGCTGAAACTGCGAAGTGAACAAAATCTATTTTGACTCCAACAATCACCCCTTTTACTATGATTATGAGGTAAATAATACATGAATATCGCCACTAAAATTCTTCACAGCAACACTGGTCACACCTACCTCCTTTTCATCCTTTAACAGCCATGTGGGAAGTTCGTCTTCTTCCATTAATCTCGGTTTCCGTTTGGGGTCACGCGCTGCTTCTCGTCGGCGTTCCAAATCCATTTTCTGCAAATGCAAATTATACTATCAGTTGTTTTTCACAACTTAAAACTGGAACATGGACAGAGGTAGGTTTTCTATTTGGGACATAATGTAGAGAGATTAAGACTGTATATATACTAATGCCATTTAGAAAGTAGGCAACAGTTTTCTTCGAATTATTTTTAGGATGACACTTTCTTGGTCAAGCACAAATACTTGTGCTGGATGGGCTAGTCCCGTACAAGAACCGAACCCGTGCTCTCAGATCTTGGTAACAAATTACCAGTAGTAAATGCACTCTAAACCACTCGGCCACCTCTGCTTCCAGACAAGAGGAGATTCAGAGATCAGGGTCTAGATCACGTACATTTTTGTGGTTGTGCTTTACCAAGGAAATGTCAGACACATAAACATAATTGGATATAAAAAGACTTAGACTGAAGAAGAGCACTCAGGAATTAGATGGAATGTTAAAATGTTGATTGACATTGATTTACCTGATAAGAGTCAAATTCCTCCTCTGTACGAGCCAACATCTGGTTAATGGTCTCATCATCGGGCACCTCGTCCTCCTCCTGAACAACAAAAACAACAACATTCATGAAAAATTAGCCGAAAAATTCAATTCAGCTCTTGAGACAGAAACTCCTATGTGTAGTAACCACAAAATTTCAAGCTTGGTTCATGGAGCACCCCCAGTTCTGTATGCACCATGGAGTCCTGGAACCATCAAATGAAGTATTCGAGCTCAGATACAAATAAAGTATTGTATGACGACAAGTTGAGTAGGTAGCAGTAACCCCAAACTGTACAAGCTGAAAGTGAGCATTGATTGCACTGCTAAAATTCTCTCAACAAGGCTATCTAGTGAACTGGCATAAAGGCAAAATACATGGAAAATTCCAACCAAATCCTCAGAAGTGATACATTATCGATTAATCTCACAACTGAGTTATGTTTTTATTTATGGTCTTACACGAACCTCCTCATCATCATTGTCTTTGCTGAGGATGTCTTGTAGAAGCTGTCGTCTCTCCGTACCCGTTGATTTCTGGTCGAACCGCCCAGCCTGGATCACCTTCTCATCCACGTTCAGCTTGTAACGGGCTGCAGCCAAGATCTTCTCTTCCACCGAGTTCACGCTCATCAGACGGAGAACGCGTACTTCATTTTTCTGTCCAATTCTGTGAGCTCTGTCTTGGGCTTGCAAGTCCTGGATCGAAAATCAAACTGAGTTAACTTTTGAATAATAGAACATCTTTTTTTATATATAAGAAAAGCATCCACATATATTCCCCACGATGCCCTTTGGTGTGAAGTGGCTTAACTCAGCATATGCAGATATTCAATTTATAATATCATAAGTAAACCCAGCATACATCTTATTTTATCTCAGTTACTTCTCCCCACCAATCCATAAGAAGGGTCCATGTGAAGACGGTGAATGTGAAATTAGATATTTTGAAAATAATGACAAACAGAACATTCTTGTTAGCTCTTAAACGCTACCAATTAGAGTTAAATTAGCATACCAAAATTCTTTTGCATACAAAGTTCACAAACATATTTAAACATCTTTTTTCATTCAACAGTTTTGCCTATTAACATACCAGATGTGTGTAAAGTTTCAGCTTGATGTTATCTTTTATTTTCAAGTTATTGAAACATTTTCAACAGCGACACTGATTTGTTACAACAACTGAACAGCGTCACACTAGCAGATCCTCAACTGCCTGTTGTCCAGAAATAATAGCACAGGCATCTTCTTTCAGAAGATATACAGATAGAACACAGGCTTTATGACTATTGGCGACTGAAGAGCAAATCCCATTGTCTATTTCCAGCTGTGCAGGAGGATCTCAGCCATTTGCGTACACTTCGCCATCCATAAGATAGCTTGCGAATCGTGTGTCTCGATTATCACGGAGCGATATCTGGTGCTTTACCGTATTCTGTTCGGCCTTCATCCGGTGAACAACAGACTGGAGAAATCTGATAAATTACAGGTTTCATACAACTTCAGAAACAGATATTGCCTGGGTTTACAAAATATATAGGTATGAATAACTTTTGTATCATTGAAGAGGTGAGGTAGATTTGTAATTTTGAACAAGTAGGACATCACATGACTCAAAAATGGCGGGTTACGTTGGGGTTATGTCGGTAGACTTTAGCTGATTGGCTGATGAAGTCACGTGGTAATGATTTCTGGAAATTCCCTTTTGCATTTGCTGAAAGTAGGCTGAAAATGGATACACACCATCCCAGAGACAGTCTTACCGTGTAGAGATGACCCAGATGGTTACAGGTTGGGATCTCTGCAGCATCCTATGAAACTGACAAATCAAGCATATTTCAAATAATGGATAGGGAAATCTCTTGAAATAAATCAAGGAACCTTTCAAGATGCACAACCTACCTGATGAGGGTTCCAGTCGGAGTCAAAAATAATGACGGTGTCGGCCACCTGGAGGTTCAAACCCAGGCCTCCTGCCCGTGTGCTCAACAGGAAGATAAAGTACGGCGAGTTGGGCTGGTTAAATAGGTGGAGCAGATGACCTCTATCATCAGATTTGGTCGTGCCATCTAATCTCAAGTAACGGAAACCTAGTACGATATAAAATCAGAAGAACAATTACAAGAGCAGTTGTCACTCACATAACAGAATTGTTGACCAAAGTTCATTCATGCTCCTCTCTTTCTCCGCCATTATTTCTTAGAAAGATGCATGTCGATTAGGTTGAATAATATAAATTGAAATGCTTGAAAAAACTTTGAGGCAAATGTGTAAAACCCAGAAAATGTTTTGTTTTTTTCACAGTCAGTGATAACAAGAGCCCAAGGGGCTTCAATATACGCCCGTATATCTGGAATTACATTGGTCCAAATTTCAAGGTTGCTTAATAGCCTTGATTCCAATTGGTAGCTAGCAATCCAGAGAAAGGTCTGCAATTTTGTGCTTCTGAGAATGTAACATATATCACATCTAAAATTGAATGATAAACTAAAATGAGCTTAACTCTTGGAAACTAGTTGACCGTGGAGCAAGAACCGAGAGGTCACATATCCAACACTGAAATCGACAATAGTCAAACACAAGAAAATAGTAGTTTTCCTGCAAACGGATTTCTTTCAGACGAGAGAATTTTTCATGAAGGAAGAAGAAAGTGATGAAGTAAACTATTGTTCTTGAGTTGATAAACAGGTATGAAGTTCATAAAGGACCCCTCTCCCCGTTAAATTAGTAAATGTATGGTTTTTATTTCACAACAGTTCAACTAAATGTAGCTGTTTCAAACATGGGAGACAACACCACAGGACAAATGCTGTATACATTAGGGGAGAGACCTCTGAATATTCAAACCTAACACATATAGTCAGCTAAACTTGATTCAGTTTTGGGGGACTGTGACCTTGACCTTTGATAAATTGATGTATGGCCTTGACCTTGGATAAATTGATGTATGGCTCCTCTTCACCATGCGAGTAAGGTATTTGATACCACTCCATACCTTGAAACTAGAGATATCGCATGGACAACAAATGTTAATGGATGAATGGACAGAAAGAAACATCGCATTACATGACCTCGTCTTCGACAGGCATATGAAAATGTGACTCAATGATTTGCTGATTTTGGAGTCAGTGACCTTGACCGTTGACCTAAATTTTGGTACACGACACATCGTCTTCTGTCAATGTATCAGTGGGCACACAAATTCATGATTTTTATGAATTTCATGATTTTGGGGGTCACAGTGACCTTGACGTTCGGCCTTGACCTACATTTTGGTGCGTGACACATCATGTCCCCCTAATGTATCTACTGACAACAAAAAAATTTTTCGAAGATTTCTTGATTCTGGGGTCAGTGACCTTGACTATTGACCTTGACCTAAATTTTGGTACATGACAAACCATCTCCCCATAATTTCTCAATGGACACAAAAAATCATGATTTTTAACAATTTCACGATTTTTGGGTCACAGTGACCTTTGACCTACATTTTGGTATGTGACACATCGTGTCCCCCTAATGTATCTACTGACACAAAAAAATGTTAGTTTTAATTATTTCCTGATTTTTGGGTCACAGTGACCTTTGACCTTTGACCCTGACCTATATTTTGGTATGCGACACTTCATTTCTCCCTACTGAATCCACTCACAAAAAATTAGAAATTTTTAATGATTTCCTGATTTTTCGGTCTCTCTGACCTTTGACCTCTGACCTCGACCTACATTTGGTATGCAACACATCATTCCCCCCTAGGGCATTCACTCACCAAAAATTAGAACTGTAGATAGAAAACTGTCAATGATCAATGATTTCCTGACTTTAGGCAACAGTGACCTTTGACCTCTGACATCGACCTCAATTTTGGTACGCGACACATCGTCTCCACGTAGCGTATCCACTCACAAAAAATTGCAACTGTCGATAGAAAACGTTCACAGATATAGACCGGACACGAACACTTCAGTGATTTCCTGTTTTTTAGGCCAGTGACCTTTGACCTCTGACCTTGACCTTCATTTTGGTACGCGACACACTGTCTCCCCGTAGGGTATCCACTCACCAAAAATTAGAACTGTAGATAGAAAACTGTCCCAGATATAGACCGGACACGGGGGACGGACAGACGGACGCACGGACAGACGGACACATGGACAGACGGGCGGAAACCGCCATCACATAATACGTCCGCCTTTTGGCGGGCGTATAAAAAAGGGTGGACAAAAATGATGCGACAGTGCGCGAGAAGCTGGAATACAAAATCTCCAAAGTAGATCATGCAGATGCTCCAACCTGATTGAGGATAACTGGGGATAAAACACTGACCTCGGTAGAGAAAATAGTCCTCCATGATGCTCATAAGTGAGGTCATCTGACAGAAGCACAGCACTCGGTGATTGACAGACTTCAGTTTGGGCAAAATACGATCCATCAACTCAAACTTTCCTGATGACCGATACAATTCCGGTCTGGAAATGAATACAAAGAATTCAAATAATGTTGACAGATTTCAGTTTGGGTAAAATATGATCCAGCATCTCATAGTAAGCTTTCAAATTATGTTTTCAAACAACAGCTTCCAACTGATGACAACAGTCTGATGCTGACAGCCGACATAACTTTCAGATGATGGCGAGTCTTGCCACTTTCAATTGATCATCTAAACATCTTCATAGCTTTCAAGTTATGCTGACAGTCTCAACAGCTTTCAAATTATATGACAGTTTCATATGACGCAAAATACTTAGGCCTAAAAAAAAAATCCTGTGTTTCCGGTAACATGCATCAGAAAAAAAAAGGGTAGGTAGGTAGGGGATTTTTTTATTTTTTTTATTTTTTTTTATATGGGGGCTAATGGAATAAGCATTATTTTACGCTGTTCTTTGTACTACACAACCAGAAAGAGTTCCATTTTGAACTAATGACATTTATGCATAAATGTTTATGAATTAAATATTGTGTAAATATATACATAAGTGATTGAGTTAAATATTTCTCTTCTGTCAAGTAAGACCATGGCCTGAAAAAATTGAGGTAAATGGTCATTTTGGATTTAGGTGGGTAGAAGAACAAACAAATCCATTCATCCTCTAGTTGATGTGAGCCCAGTTAAAGTTTGCGAGAATGTTTTGTTCTTGAGATATAATCATAATGTCCAAAAGATTTGGAGTTAATGGCCCATGGCCTCAACCAGAATCTTCTTGGGTTTTTTCATTGATTTACTTGCTAGATAAAAAGACATTAAAAAGTCCAGCTTTTTTATGTAAGGACAACACATCACCATAGGCTACCATGTTATCAGGGCCAGGATGACAATAGTCTATCTAATCTGTACAGTATAACATGCTGTCCGTGATGTTCAAAAATAAATTTTTAAAAAAACCCATCTAATTGAGAAATGCTCTCTTCACATGGTACTCTGGGGATATAATTACTATAATTGAGTTGATATACTGTGTGAAATTTTAATGTTTTACGAAAAATTCAGTTCGAAATCTCGACAAAAACGTATAGAATAGATCGTCTACGGCACTGGCTGCCTGCAGTGCCCCGTGCAGAACATGTTCAGCGTGGTTCAGCGTAGGCAAGTCGCGTTATGAAACTGCCACGAAAAGGCAGCAGTTGGTAGTATTCCTTCATCCCCATTTGTCTTTACTTGTCAGGAGAACGCCCAATTTATCTTTACTTATCAGGAGAATGAGCATCAATCGATCAAATTCAACAATGGCAAAATCATCGGACAGTCGTCTTTTTGCATTTGTGGTTGTTGCTTCACCGGAGAGTTCGCTGGAGAATCGGGAACCCTCGCGCCAGCAGTAATCGCACTATGGGTGACGGAGTCCGACTTCGTGGATTCCCAGAATGCAAAAAAAACATGGCGCTGGTGGGCGAGAGATGCCGGACGAGGATGATTTTGAAATAAACGTAAGCCCATGTCGATCAAAAGGCTATCCAAGCATTGGCCCGCCTATATTATTGGATAATATATATTGTAACTTGGTCCGTCTCAATCTCTCTACCGTCTACCCATCTTTTGGGGCCATTTGCGAGAATTATCAGTCAGAAAAAAAGAAAAAAAATATTAGGGTCGGCAGAAAAATCTAGGGTCGGTCGGGTTACCGGAAACACAGGTCTTTTTTTTTTACGCCTTATTGACAATAATTGTGACAATCATATCCTTGTACACTATTCAATTTTATACGCCATACAACAATCCAGTAAATGAACACACGTTCATGAAACAATTTTAACAATATTTTGTGGTACTGGTGAAAACTCTTTCATTTGATCCGATGAACAAATGAAGTCGCGTAAGGACGAATACGTGTTTTTGTCAACACTTCTCCGCAACAATCGGCGAAAATATGAGGACATTAAAAGCCTTTACCCTGTATTTGGTAAGAATATTAAGCAATAGCTAATTGTTTTGTTGACATTATATTACGATGCAGACTTTTGATTTGTGGAAGTGAGAACGTTCAAACACGAGCGATATTTCGCTGCATTTTTAACAGCTTTCATTTACTCAACAAACGGACGCATTTTCTTACCAAATGAACGCAGAGTTCATTTTATCAAACGAACGTTCATTTTATGCGTTCACTTCCGTTCAAAAACGAATGCAGAGGAGTTCATTTTCTGACTCTGAGTTCGTCAAAAATGTCCTAGACGAGTTCAAAATCGCATGCATTCGCCGTTCTTAATATTGATACACTCCCTTAACAGCTGTACTATTATAGCCTGATAATATACACAGGTCTCAAATTATGTGGACACTCTTAACAGTTTTCAAATGATGTTGGCAGTCTCAATCGACAGCTTTCAAATGGTGTTGACAGTCTCAATCGACAGCTTTCAAATGGTGTTGACCGTTTTGACAGATTGATGGTGAAGGAAGGTTGGACTTCTTACCCGCTGATGATGCCGCCCGACATGCCCATATGTTCTGCGAACGCCTCTTCAATAGGAGAGAACATGAATGGGTGGTTACAGATCTTCCGCAGCTGCATCAAGGTGTTCATTAGCAATTTGGCACCACCTTTGCCCTGTAATACACAAAGGAATAGCAAGGATTAGTTGATTATAATACACAAATTCAGTTCATCATGGATAGAATATTCAGCTTAACAGACGAAAGAAAAATTTGAGCCAATGGTTAAGGTGTCTACAAAGACACATGTGCTCCACCATACAAACAGTATGTACCTTCAACACATACATCCACTAAAATTCTCCGGGTGCTGGGTATTTTCTGTCAAAATAAGTGCGAAATTGACAAAATTTGAATGAGCCGTATGGTAACAATATTGAAGATCTCTTAACAGTGTGCTGGGTATTCTTTTAGTACTGCGTAACCCTGCCTGCCACCACCCTGTTTGGACAGACCCCTGTACATCAGATGCTCAATGACCAATAAGAATTCATACCAGTGATAAACTACTATTCATCCCAGATATTTCTGGCTCAATTGTAATTATCCTGCCTAAATCGACAAGTAAATATCACAGGGCAGAGATTCAAACCCCCCACCCTGACAAATCTACTAACCTTTTTGTCCTTTTCAGACCCATCAGTAAGGAGGACACCTTTGCTCTGCATGTGTCTGTATAGGAGACGCTGGAGTGATGACATCTCGCATTTGATCACATATTCTATCTGAAAATATCACAGTTATCTACAACTTCTCACAACAGTTCATAGGCTTGTTAGAACCCCAAAGATTACAGCAGAGAATTATGGTGGACAAGATCATGCAAATTCATATGTACAAATGAAACAGCAAATTACTTTTCTTTGAAATTGGTCCCAGGTTGTAAATAAAAAGTGTGGCAGCACTTTAGTAGCTATATCCCTCTAATAATTCAATGCCGGAAAGTAAAATTTCTCAACATGAAATATGGGGGTGATCAAATATTAGAACAGGAAATTGACAACATAGTTCAAAATAATGTATAAACCATTATTTTTTCATTATTTCAATGATTTTAGGAGGTGATCAAGTTCATTAGAACAGCTGATTAAATTCTATACCCAAGGTTGGGGGTGACTGAATTTTAACAAGGGAATTGAATTATCAGAGGGATTAACACAGATTATTTGGTGATTTCTGTTACGGTAATTCCTCTAATAAATCGATCACCCTATCGGTATTCGATCACCCACGATTTTTGCAGAAAAATACGATCGGAAGTTGTAATAATTCAATCACCCCCGATTTTCAGAAGATCCCGTTTGTAATAATTCGATCACCCGTCAAATGTGCCTGCCGTTGACGCGTATCATTGACACTGGAAAAAATACAGTGAGAGACATGATAGAAACATATACAGCATCATTACCCAGACGTATGGCGGGCGAATCAACTTTAGACCTAGAAAAAGGACTTAATTATTAATCAACAGGACCAAAAAATAAGTAAGCGGGTTTCACTATAAAATAAGACGAATGTACTTCCGGACTCCGTTGTTTACGTCACAGGCCTCCTGCTGAAGTTGGTCAAACAGAGATCGCGTTTGATAACAGTGTTATTCCGCTTATGCTCGAGTATTCACAAACTCCAATTAGCTGCATTGTATTGAATCACACCTTGCATAAATGTAATTTAAAGCAGCTCGCTTGTATGCAGATTAGGTTTCACAAATACCGGTACCGGTATTGAAAACTGGTCACTTGCTGATTCATTCCACAAAACGACATTGTTGTTTGCCCGGTTTGTTTGGATTAATCCACATATCTGATTATTCTGCCTCAGTCTACCTTAGGATCACAATCTTGATTGATTGCTGAACCGGGGATGTTCATGCGATATGATACACCTTCGATGATAAACTCCATTTACTAAGTTCACGATATACCAAAGCGGTGATCTTTGTCCCGCTGGGCTTTGTACATCTGCACTTTTAGACTCGACGTTTATATACACAGTTTATTTTATCAGTTTTGAATGAAAATATTGGTGTTTATTTACAAAGTTGTGCGATAAAATGACTTTACTAGATTGTGAGAATGAGCCAGGTTATCAGCGACTTTGACTTTTCAGAAGTTCCCATTTGAACCCCTTTTCGCTAGCAATTTCCCATGCAGTTTGTGAAGCCAAGCAGAGACAAACCCCTTCTTCACCCCAGATGAGCGACTTGCCCATTGTAAATAGGGTCTGAATTACCAGTGATTTTCTGAGACGGCTGGCAATATTACTACGGAGGTGAAGCTGACATCCCTATTATTCTGACTTGGAAGTGTCCAGCTTTGTGTTGTCTGGCACAGGGCCAAAACTATATTGTTACTCAAGTTGAGAGCCAAGTGAGAAGGAAGTTCTTTGATCTTGGATCGAGACCGTGACATTTAAGACTACACGAATCTACAGCCAGTCCACAGAGAATCATTATTATTCAAATTACCCAGAGCTGGTGTTAGCCCAAATTGTTTACAATATGCCAACCATGCAGAGTGTGGGATCAGGTTTGATTGTACCATCTTTAATTGACAGGCTGGCTTCATTTCAAAGCTGTGATGAATTTTGTTGACAATGGCCCAGTCTAAACTCTTGTATACAAATTGAAGATCCCTAATATTCTGAATGGTTTTCACGTCATTATCAGAAGGCTATATTCACTGCAATGAATTAATGAAGTGACAGTCTAAAAGAAAATAATATTTTTTGTATGTGTGTGTGTTCATTTCATTTCCCTGCATCACATTGTTGCTGAAATGAAACAAAGCAACACATTTGTCCCGTTCACCCAAACTATTATCACAGCGGGGGTCAACTGGGATGAACAGATTTCAACAGACTGTGTGCACAAAGAGGCTCAATGGGGATACCAGCATCCATGTCTATTGACGTCCCCCATAGATCAAATGAAACACTCAACACCTCCCTTGTTGCAGTCAAAATGTATGGGGGACATTCATGCACATCTGAAGAAATGAAATAATGGCTTCCTCGACATACGAGTTGCCCACCAACTACTACAACGCGGAAGCCCGCATAGGGACAAGTGGAGGAAAACATTTAATATTTGTCCTTCCAAATCATCTGTTTATTAAAGAAAATGACAGACATCGGAAATACCACTTAAATTGCCGTTAAATTCTGTTCTATTGATCAAGTAGGTGCATAGCAAGTATGCGGGCATTTTCGCCTCCAACCTCCTGCAGTTAGTTAATTCTGATCATAGTTCTATCATATGGAGAATTCGCAACACAAAAAAAACCCTGAATCTTTAGTGTTTTATTTCTGTGTCAATGCGTATCGTTATTCACAATTTTGTTAAACAGAGCACAGTTCGTTGAATACAAGTGTGTCGTGCTACAAATTATAACCAAATAGCATTCTCTCAAATAATATTCACGCATTGACCAATTAAGGGAATAGGTTATGAGTTCCATGTGTATACATTTTCCGCCATGCTGAGAGAAAAAAAATGGTTAACAAAAAACTTTTGCGGCTACCGGTATGACAAAACAACTATTCTGAACCGAATATTGCATCTCTGATATTTTGTGAAAAGTATTGTATGATTTGGTTGGCTATTAGTAAAGTTTTGCGTCGATACATCACACGTCTTCTGCATTTTACTTAAACACATTTCCATTCATGACCGAGATGACCTAAATCTAGGACGCACGTAGGTCCAACATGAACAGGCAGTCTGGCAACATGCGCGAGTATAGTGTAACTCACAAACTGATGATTTATCGATAAAAGTGTTGTTTTAAACTTTCCGAAAAATCGTCGGTGCAGGTCAATCAAGACAATAATTTATCGTTTGGAGCCGCGTTTGGAAGCAATAGCGGGTTACAGCAACAACAACATCACACAAATTACTAAAGCTTACAATTCGATCACCCGCATTTTTCGGGATTTGTCACTTTCAATGATTTGCAATAAATCGATCACCCCTATTTTTTATCACCTCAATTATTACTTCCGGTAATCGAATTATTAGGGGAATTACCGTAAACAATTGACGAAATGACTGCATACAACAGACTGTTATTCCAGTCTCTCATGTTATCACTCTCACGGATTTGGTTTTGCATGATTTATACATTTCCCCTTACATTTCCAATTTCAAGGCGAGTGATCGAAAGCTCTTCTGAAGAAAAAAATTGGCAGAGTGATGGAGAATGACTGATCACCCTCCTTAAAACTGACTTGACTGCTTAATTGACTTATTCCCGAACTGTAAGAATTGTCTGCAAGAGCAGGATGCCCAATCATCTGAGCAGCATTCTGAGTACACTCTCAGGCAAGAAAAACATCAAACTTTTGAGGAGACACGCGATGATAGACATTACCTTTTCTGGCAGCTGTGACTCCACTTCCTTCTTCAACCGTCTCAACAAGAATGGTCGCAGCACTTTATGTAGACGTCTGATAATCAGGAGTGTCTCTTCATTGTTCAGCTCCATCTACAACCCAAAAATGGTTCATGAATTGGTGACATGGTTAGGTCTTCACCCACTGTCAACATGGTACAGCAAAACAGCCCTCGCAGTCTGGGCCCAGTATCCAGTGAAACGAGTTCAGCATTAAAGAGGTAGGAGCGTGATTTTAATTGAACAGCATGATCACTTGCCAAAAGATTTTCAAGTTGAGAAGTCTCGTATTTCCTATAGGGACCAATAATGTTAGATTCTTCAATTCGGTCTAGTGAAGAAGGTGAAAATTGGAAAAGACACAACATCGGATAAGGTGATCAGGTGTCAATGACGTCACGTTAGACGCCGTCACAGTGCAATAAAAGTTTGAAGATAAGAGTATGACGTTGCAAAGCATCACACCCGGAATGCCAATGCACGTTTTGTGATCTCATCTCCGGCACTGGAGCCAAGGGCAGGTGCCGTCATGTTTTTCAGAGAATGGCAGAAGTGTGATTGCAATGCTCATGATATTAAAAAATAAGGTCACAGAAAAACGTTCCCCATACTTGATATCATCTACTACGTAACTTTTATCGAAATATGTTATTTGTATGACGCTACTACCTGTTTAAATATTTGATTGTCTGCAAACTTTAGCGATACATCTATTGTAGGCCAGGTCATAAGTTCTGTCACTGTATACACCACAAAAGTGAGGGTAACCTCAATAAGTAAAATAAATCCCCTGAATGTCGAGTGAGGCATGTTTTTTCACAGTATCCGTAGACGACATACAGAAAACAATCCTATTCCCAAATCTCCTGGACTTGTGACTTACCTCCTTTACCATCAGCGAGATTCAAACCCATGACCCTGGCTACGAAACGTGCCAAGCTGACTACTGTTCTAGCTCAGTCTGTACAGCATCGGCCAGTTCAGCCAGGGTTCCGAGTTAAAACCCGCTGACAACCAATTTTTTCTTTCATTCTACATGAAAAACATTCCTAATTTAAACAAGGATATTATAATGATTACTTAATTTAGCCTATTTAATAATACGAAAATACTTGTACATGTAAATCAATGAAAATATACAACTGAGGTCAACTACAGACATGAGATTGATCTAATCAACACCCCTCGGCTTTCCCCAAGTGATTGAGACCCATGTGTAGTGTGAATTGGGGAAGAGATAGTTCTATGTGGGATGATCAAGATATACCGGTAGTTGGTTACATTCAGGCATATAGGACAGAAACAGAAAAATTATATATCTGTAAAGGGGCATAACTCTGTAAAATATGGGTCGAGGGGAGCCACTTTCGATAGGCGTCTGACTTAGCACTCTGTAAAATAAGAACGGAGAGGAATAAGCTGTACTGAACACGGATCTGCAGCTATAACTTGTACTTTCATCTACAGATAACAAAATCGGAGATTATTATATCCAAAGGGGGCATAACTCCATAAGCCGAGGCGAGTAATCCTTTGTTGACTTGTAGAATACAACAATATAAGTAAGTTTCCAAAATATAGCAGCTATACCGAACACAATTCTGCAGATATAGTTGGTTACATTCAGGCATATAGGACAGAAATATAAATTAATATATCAGTAAAGGGGCATAACTCTGTAAAGTATGGGCCGAGTGGAGCCACTTTCGATAGGCGTCTGACTTAGCACTACTGTAAAATAAGAACCGAGACGAATAAGCTGTACCAAACATGTATCTGCAGATATAACTTGTACATTCAACCACAGATAACAAAATCGGAGATTATTACATCCGAAAGGGGCATAACTCCATAAGCTGAGGCGAGTAATCCTTTGTTGGCTTGTAGAATACAGCAATATAAATAAGTTCCCAAAATATAGTAGCTATACCGAACACAGTTCTGCAGATATAGTTGGTTACATTCAGGCATATAGGACAGAAATAGAACTTAATATATCTGTAAAGGGGCATAACTCTGTAAAATATGGGCCGAGGGAGCCACTTTCGACTCAGCACTCTGTGAAATAAGAAACGAGACGAATAAGATGTACCGAACACGGCTCTGCAAATATAACTTGTACATTCAACTACAGATAACAAAATCGAAGATTATTACATTCAAAAGGGGCATAACTCCATAAGCCGAGGCAAGTAATCCTTTGTTGGCTTGTAGAATACAAGAATATAAATAAGTTTCCAAAATATAGTAGCTATACCAAACGCAGTTCTGCAGATATAGCTGGTTACATTCAGGCATATAGGACAGAAACAGAAATTCATACATCTGTAAAGGGGCAGAACTCTGTAAAATATGGGCCGAGGGGGGCCACTTTCGATAGGCGTCTGACTTAGCACTAGATAAATAAGTATTGAAAATTTCAGGGTTGTGTCTCAAGCGGTTTTGCCTAAAATGCGGTAACGGACGGACGGACGTACGGACGGACGTACATGGCAACGACAATACCCCGAGGCCAAAATGGCCGAGGGGTAAAAACTGCTGATAAATGGGAAACTTGCACAACAGGATGAGAAGATAAACCAGAAGTGCTAGTAATGTCCATTGATTGGTCAGCTGGGCTATAATCGACAAACAGGAAGTGGCAATCAGAGAATCTGACTGGATGTTTGGTATTGTGCAAGTCCCCCATTGTTCATATCACACGAAGATGATTAACAATGTTGAGTGGTATACATTAAATATACCTTCTCCCCTGTCATGGCAAATGGTGCATTGAACCACTGTTCAAATGTCGCACAAGACTTGAATATGCTTGGCAGCAGGAAATTCAGCAAGGCCCACAACTCCGGCAGTTTGTTCTGTGAAATATTGAGGATACATTTGGTACATTCAACAAAAATAATTTTTACAGAAATAACTTGCATAAAATTTCAACTTCCTCAGTTTTCTGTATGCTAAAAAGCTGCACAATGCAGTGATGTTCCGGATGGATTGCGAGTGAGTGAAAGATGGTTTTATGGCACACCATTTATCACGGAAGAAATTTATTCAACATCTCGCGACAAAGAACTCATGCACGAGTGCCTGGTGGCACATACACAAATGTGCGACATGTATAAATGAAGCACATATTAAAACATCTCCAGTCACTTTGAAACACTAACATTGTTAATTAAATGGAGAGAAAAACTGTTCAGACTGATTAATGAAATTATGTCAGTGACAGTTTTATGAAACAATCTGAAATAAAAGATAGGAATTGCTTTTAAAGGGATTCAGAACCATTCTTGATACATGCATACACTGATTACTTGTACAGTATCACCAAATGGTAACCACACAGGCAGGGTTTCTTCCCATGTAATTCTGTATATTGATATTGTGGAGAATATATCATGCAACAATAACCCAAATGACCCAAAACTCCTCAGCTGATGGGATGTAGGTGTATATGTGGTTTAAACCAGGGAAGCTCGGTCATACACAATTTATTGATATAACTGTACGACAATCAAATTTGGCCGAGGGGTAATAATGAGAGAAAGGCATACATGTCAGAGAGAGTTTGACATATGCTCAATAAAAACAGCTTGCAAGCCTAAAAGTGGCTCACAGTAAAAATATAGGAGAGAATATTAAAGGAATTTTGCGAAAATGTAGCAGAAATATAGGAATTTTCTTAATAAAATACAGGAAAATATAATATAAATGAAGGAGTGTGAGACAGGTCACTACTAAATTGTATGTTTCAAACTTTAGTTAGTTTTTTGGTGCTTAATCAAATTATTTCCACTGAATGAGGCCATCCTTAAAAATATGTTTGTTGGCTGTAACCCGACCCTACCTCAGGAAGTTGGGTCGGTAGGTAGGTAATTTTTTTTTTTTTTTTTAGATCAGGTTTTCCTTTTGGGGAGGCTGGAAGAGGTTAGTGTGATTTAGTTCAGATACTAAGCAGGTCATTTGAAATATTCTTTTTGTCTGGCAGCAAAATCATTTCAGTATAGAAAACTAGTTATCTTCAAGGTATAAAGCAAGATATTCTTAAATTCAGGCTTGTGTACCTGTTTTATTTCTTAGAAGACATCGACATCCTTGAACACATTCTTGACAATGACTTGACAATGACTAGTGACTAGCTGGTCAAAAAAAAAAATATATACCACTACCAGACAAACTTTTGCCAAAATTGTGACAGGAAAGAAAAAAATCCTCTCAGTGTTATACAGAAGGTTGTTCATTATACCATTTGGAGTTGAGAAAATTACCTCAAATTAATCATTAACATCATTACTGCCCTTCCTCGTCGCAAATTTATGGTGTGCTTTTATTGAATACTTAGGTACTTCCTTTATTCAGATTAGAAATACATCGTAATTTAATTTACTGACAACAATGAGGCAAATACTAAGTTTCTAACCTGTGTCTTTTCGTGGAATTTAGTCCGAGGTGGAATTCTGACAAGCGTATTT
Source organism: Hanleya hanleyi (assembly GCA_036873755.1). Taxonomy (NCBI): domain Eukaryota; kingdom Metazoa; phylum Mollusca; class Polyplacophora; order Lepidopleurida; family Hanleyidae; genus Hanleya; species Hanleya hanleyi. Next base: position 53,024 of record JAVTVY010035075.1, on the reverse strand, counting down.
GATGCCGACATCGGAACGTCAAAATTAAGCTGACGGCACCATCTAATTTGTCAAGACCGCTGAAGCCACCGACACTATATCCATGGCTTCATCGACATAGAGGGTTATAAAGTTTCCGTTAAACAACAAAGCAGTATAGATTTTCTGCATTTAGGCACACTGAAGTCTTCTCGGATAAAAGTAGAAATCCAAACATCGTTGTTGTTGTAACATCGTCAGTCTCAGAATCTGTCGGTGTACGGACCCACGTGGTGCATGGTGACAGTCCTAAACATGTCTACGTTCCAAGTCGATTCGCGACAGAGCTCTTTATGGCAGGTTTTAATAACCAACCGTTTTGAAATATTTTTCCCATCCTGTGTTGCTGTTGCCTCTCGATGTGTTTATTGTCCTCTCGTCCAAACCCAAACACAAAACAGAAGGGGGAACTTCCCGCCATAAACACGTGGTCGACGAAAACTGCATTCCCCTACGGACTGGGCCATGGAGGATATGCCTTCAAAACGTGCGACATAAGCTCACATCGCGACTACTGGAGAGTGAAATCCTGCTTGCTTTTGCAAGGCGAACGTTTTACATACGTTTACACGAGCGAGGAGATAGGGGAGATAATTCTGACATTGCAAAATAAAATAAAAAGATGACCGGTCGGAAAATCGGCGAAAAAAGTTTCCAGTCGGCGGATTTTTGGACAGTCGGTCGGGTTACGCGCAACAAACTTATTTTTAAGGATGGCCTGAGTGAGTGATTGATTGAGTGAATATGATTTAACGTCGCTTTCAACTATATTTCAGTCATATCACGACATTGGGTCCTATTTTCCACTGAATGAGGTCAAAGTGGTGGTGACTGACGAGACCCGTTCTGCTGCTTGGTTCAACAAAGAGAGATTTAAACATTTTCATATTTTTCATGAAATGTATTTTCTCATGCCAATTTGACTCATTTCAGAGAACTGATGAAAGTTTTCATGAGAGAAAGTCAAAATATAGGAAATACAGAAAGTTTTGAGAAAAATATAGGAATTAGTCGAGAGAGAGAATATAGGAGGCTTGCTATACACCCATGGAGACCTGCCAGCAGTAGGTCAGCTGTGGTTGGCTCTTGATTGAGTAAATCAACCAACCAGGATTGATGTAGCATGCCTTAAAAGTAATGATGTATATGATTTTCTCGATGATCAATGTTGAGGCCTGTAGAAAAGGCAGGAATCATAGCGTGACCTATCAATGAGTGACAGGTCCAATACTAAGCTCACCTGTAGGGGTGTTCCGGTCAGTAGAAGACGATGTGGAGCTATGTAGTGGGTGTTCAGGATCTGGGTCAGCTTACAGTGGTGGTTCTTCATTCGGTGACCCTCGTCAATGATCATGTACTTCCAACGCAACTGTTAATATTATATAAATGTATATAGAGTACAAAACCCATATTGGGTTCGTAAACTTGCGACTCGCAAAATTTTGAAAATTTTTCCAGGTGCTCCATTCGAATTTGAAGGACAGAAGGATGGCAATAATACGGTCCTTAAAACCATTGGGCAATGTATTGACAATCACAAATAACATTTACAAATACATATTCGTGCAAATATAGAATACACAACATATATACCCTCTGGTGAATAGTGAATTTCTTCCTATTCACATCCTTATTCCGGACATATTTATTATCAAGAACCTGATGTCAAAATTGACTTTCTTTTTCAAGGCCTTGAAATTAGCTATTGGAATTCAAGAACATTAAGCACTGAGCAGTTACAGACACTATTCAAGGAAGATACAACACTCCACATCGAATCATCTTGAAATGAAACTAAAATTCAGTGGCACACCACAAAGAAAGTCACAACAGAGGTTCTAAAAAGGTTGCTTGCCCATTCAGACGAAAAAATGAATAACTTCCATGATTCAGCCTAGGGGTGAAATTTCTTCACCTACTAGAATATAATCTGTGGGTTTTGGCTTGATATTTCCCTATTGTCACCCTAAATGTAGCCAGGCATCAATAGTGAATAAAAATGCATTGTACATGACCAGTTCTCATGGTCAAATCACTAATACAGTGAAACCGGTGTATACCAACCATGCTAGGGACCAGATTATACTGTCTGTTTTAACAGGGTTCTGGTTTATCAAGGTTAATGTCATTATTTAGAGGTTGGTCGGTTTACCCAGGTGTCAGTATTCACAAGTTTCACTTCATCGGGACATACGTACAGTGGATGAGAACATACCTTAGCCAGAACATTTTTGTCCTTGATGATATACTCGTATGTTGTGAGTAGCACGTTGAATTTACCCGACTTGAGAAGGGGAGTCAATAAACGTCTAACGTTGGGGGAGCCTTTATACGGGACTTTGATGACGGACGGTCCCCACTTGTCAAACTCCAACATCCAGTTAGATAATGTCCTAAATTAGAGGGGAAAACAACATCGAAACTCCATTAATTGGAGGAATACCCTGTCTGAGCAAATCTGAGCGAGAGAGTATAATTTAGCGTCGCGTTCAACAATCTTTTAATCATATCAGGATATCAATCAAATCATTTCATATGTATATATGCTCAGTAGCGGGCTATACGCCATACATAATATCACTTCTTCATTATAAAGCCAGTGGCACACATTGCAACAGCGAGAGAGGAGGTTGGTCGTCACAGGGATAACCAAGGCTGTAATACCTATGGGCCGTCATAGCCGAGGAGGTAGAGCATCGGCGCGATAAGCCGGGTTAGTGGGTTCGAATCCCGCAGACGACCAATTTATTCTTTCTCTCTCAAAAATCATTTTGCATTTGTTTGGGTCCTATTCCTTTTCACACCCGGGACCCCACGGGTAGCGTCCTATTCATTTTTACACCAAGGAACCCCACGCGGGCCCCAATTAGTCGCCTCATACAACAAGCTGTCTGTCCCAGGAGCCCAGGAGGCCACACAAATCTGAACTGAAATAGACATCTTAATTCATCTCGAAAATGCTGTGAAGTTCTACTCACATCGAAAGTTGATAATTTCTAAATATGTTTGGACGAAAAGACTAATCTTGCCAACCAAATTAAGCAATTTATGGTAATGAGAATTTACGGAACACAATTATTGCTTTACTCACGAGAGAGGTACGATGATGAGGTACGGTCCATTGACTTTCTTTTTCTCCATAAGAGTAGTAATTAGAGCAATGGTCTGAATTGTCTTCCCCAGTCCCATCTCGTCAGCCAGGATCCCGTTCAGGTTGTTGTTGTAAAGGGACACCATCCACTGTAAGCCTTTCACCTATCAAGGGAATGCCGTAACGGTTCATGTATGAGCTTAGGCTAAATACGGGCTGTTCCAGAATAAAGTACCCACTCATGTAATTAAATATAATTTTACCCCCACCATCCATATTATTGAATATAATATGTAACCAACCACTACATATAACTCCGTTTATCCATCAGGCAACCACCCATGTAATTATGTAACGCTTTTACCCCAGGACCCATGGGTGAATAAATATTAAGTGCCTTCTGTGCCCCCCATGTACTTTTTTCTGGAACAGCCCTAAAATAATTCCTTAGTAGCTTCCCAAGCACTTTTTTTAAAAATATGATGAAGGATGGAGGCTTATTTCTTTAATTTCAAAAAGACGAAATATATCCATCCTTGTCTGGCATACAGACGCAGTTCAAAAAAATTTGCAAGAAACGAACAATGTTCTTGAGTTAGTTGAAAGATCAGCCTTCAACAACACTATTTCCAGCAAATAAAAGCATCAAACAACAACAACAAATCATGCTGGGGGCGTGGTTTTTGCACGCCCTCTGCATGTCCCGCTACTTTGTGATTGGTTGTTATCCTAGGATCAGAGTTTGCTGGATATCACGCTTTGAGGTGATTGAACAGAGTGAAGGGGAGATTAGGAGAGTGTGGCATAAATGCCAGTTCTACATTTTAATTTATTCGATAAAGCTCTTGTCAAGTACCTTGTAGTATATTCTGCAGAGCATATGCGGCAGCTATGCCTCATAGGAATACCGTATATGGTCTACAACATAGGGTAATATCCCATCCAAAGAGGACACATTTGTACAAAGCTGCATTCTGATTTATTCCAAGGAATCACCATAATACAGTTCCACTGCCAATAACTTTAACCACCAAAATAATTCCGTACCTGGTATTCCTTGAGTCTTCCGTTGACCAGGATGGAGGCCTGCTCTGTTATTGACTCCCGGATCGTGTGAGCTATGTTATAGTAGTTCTGCATATCCTGCCTGTACTCATCATCATCTTCACGATTAGCTTGCCTGAAAGGAATCGAGATAAAGAAAACCCATATATTAGTTTCTCAAGATTATTCGAAAAAGAGAGAGAGAGAATTAAGGTTTAACGTCGCATTCAGCAATATTTCAGCTGTATAGCGACTTATTTGGAACACGGTTATTACTGAATCCTGCAGTCTACGTACGACCTGATTTACATCGCCATAATGAACAAATAGATTTTCACAGGTGTTGGACCCAAGTTAAAATAAGAAACAATCCTTGAACTCACGGAGGGATTACAATGTCGGTTCTTGTCTCTGGGCCTTCAATGGGCTTCTCAGGCTCCTGAGATACCTCTTCCTAAAATACACAAGGACATATCAACTATGATGGTAACCATAACACGGTCTATCAAATAATACAGTTGAATTCCAGGACATAGACACAGCATCATACTCTCAGTATCTTTCCGATCCTATGTTTCCTTTATAGGCAGCGCGTAAGAAGATCATACATAGCAGAAGCAAATGAACGACTGTAACCTTAGATTAATCTAGCTAGAATGCATTGGTCACGGTCAATATACACAGATGTTGCTTTGCGAATTGGGTGGAATTTACAGCAACATTTTCCATGAACAATTCATTCCCATGTGTACCAGAGTTATCTGGGATATAGATACCCCTGGGTTTGACGAGTTGATGCAAATTACCTCTTCAGAGTCATCTTCCTCGTCAGAATCCTCCTCACCTTCATCACGTGGAGCCACCTCGTAACTACAATACAACAACATCAAGGCGATGAGACTCCTCCAACAGAAAAACAGTCTCATCTCTTAAATACACTTGTAATGCTGAAGGTGGGGTCAAAATATTAACCAAGCTATAGGTGAGTTGCATTGTAGTGAGTTTTCATTGCAGTCGCATGTGGCTGTGTTATACTGAATCCTGATTAAAAAGTGATCATGCTATAATGAGGAACAAGAGTACAGCACAGCCTTGCCATCTCCTTGTGTTAATATCCCATTCTCTCTCTAACAAGACATCAGGTATTTACTGCTGGCTGCCATCAAAAACAGTTGAAAATGTCACGAAATAGATCTCTCTTCTGTGTTGAAACAGTATGCACTTGTTTACCTCTTTACCCACATGTTGATGCCATATGACACCTCTTTCTGAACCATATAGTGAATGTTGGGCTAATGAATTTATTGATTTGTTAAGGCATCATATGGCGTCATCATAGATTGGAACGGGCCGCCAAATGGTATCATTATGGCACAATGGTAGCAACCCTCTATGGGGCAAAGACCTATAAACAGGTGAAATCAAGGAAGGCCTAATACATAGTCCAGAGACAACATATTTGGAGACTATATGCCTTTCCTTTTGAGTGAATGAGTGAGTGAATATGACTTAACGTCGCTTTCAGCAGTATTTCAGTCATATCACAACATTTGAAGCCTTTCCTTTTGTCCTAAAGCCAATCAAAATAGGCGATTTGTGTTTAAAAATTGAATTGATCAATAAAGTGTTATCAAGGCATTATGAAGACCTCATTGGACAAGATGAACTGATTACTTCGAACAAGCCTCAAATGTTCAGAGGACAACTTACCCAGGATGCATTTCCAACCAAGCTTCCAGCTGGCTAGCCAATGGGGCATCTTCACCTTTCAAAACACTTCCAGATGCCGTCTCTATTACATTGACCCTCATCTCACTGGCTGTTGAACTTTCATCTATCATCTGGCAATAACAAAGAGGTCAGTTCAGGATAAGGTGATTTTCAATACTGTTTCACAAATTCAATTTGTTTTTAACAGAGATAAAATGAAATGAATTTGTGATCTCTCATACATTCGGGATCTTGGTGATACTAATATCCCCAATAAATAATACAAGAAATGTAGCATAAAAATCTACATTCTGGAAATATTCAATTGTAATTATCAAGATTGGGATGGTTCCATCATTTGATAGTGATAAAGCCATTCTGCAGTTTTCAATGAAAAGCTGCCGTTCCCAGGTTGAATTATTTGTCATTTTTTTCCCCCCCCATCTTAATCACCACCAGTAAGTCAGGGGATGTTGTTTTCACATTTCTGTCAGAGCACACATGTTTAAAGTCAAAATAGTGCAGAGAAGTTTCATAATATGTGATAACAGAATCATAATATGTGATAACAGAAGAAAGAACTAGAGGTTCCGCTTTGACCCTTGACTCGCCGCTCCGGCATGAAGCCTATGCTAGTTGTTTTTTTAAGCAAAAACATACGTCTCCCCCAACCTCCCACCTTGCCTTGAGTGGGCACATAATTTAAGGGAAAGTGCTATAAAATGAATGTAGCAATAAGTATCCTAAACAAAGCTGCGCATCTAAAAATATTAATTACAAAGAGGCGATTTTCATTGTTGCAGTAACCCAGTGGGGATTCGGGATTTATATAGCAATGAGTGGATTGCCGACATCTACAGCGTCCAACCAATGTGAAATACATGTAATTGTGAAGCATCAACTATTTCGAAACTGATCACATTATAGGAAAGATGCAAAACATACAAGAGCCACATCTATAGTATACATGCTATACCGTATAGAAGTTTCATGCATCTGCCTTCATTAGTTTTCAAGATATGGAGTGAACAAAAATTGGACAGACAGATAAGCACATTTTGCATGGACCCACGCAAGCACTAGCTCACACCAAAACCTAATTAGATCATAAGGCCATTTCAATGAAGCTTCCATCCAAGTTTGGCGAAATTCCGTGGGGCAGTTCTCCAGATATCTTGCAGACAAGGCTTGTATATACATGTACAAGTAGATGGACGGATGGATGGACATGAACGAACGCTCGCACACACACACCAAAACCTAATCAGACGAGGGGCTATCCCAATGAAGCTTCCATCCAAGTTTGGTGAAATTCCGTCGAGTAGTTCTCCAGATATCTTGCAGAAAAAGTCTGTATAAACATGAACAATTAGATGGACGGGCGGACGATGGACACCCAAACCTAATCAAATGAGGGGGCTATCCCAATGAACCTTCCATCTAAGTTTGGTGAAATTCTGTCTAGTTGTTCTTCAGATATCTTGCAGGAAGGGCCTGTATATATACGTATACATGTACAAGTACATGGACAGACGGATGGACACCGAACATGGACGAATGCACACACAAACCAAAACCTAATCAGATGAGAGGGCTATCCCAATAAAGCGTCCATCCAAGTTTGGTAACTTCCGTCAAGTAGTTCTCCAGATATCTTGCAGACAAGGCCTGTATATACATGTACCAGTAGATGAACGGAAGGACGGACACTGGACACGGATGTGAATGCATGCACACATACAACAAAACCTGATCAAATGAGGGGGCTATCCCAATGAAGCTTCCTTCCAAGTTTGGTGAAATTCCATTCAGTAGTTCTCAAGATATCTTGCAGACAAGGCCTGTATATACATGTACAAGTAGATGGACGGACGGACGGATATCGGACACGGATGAACGCATGCACACACACCTAAACCTAATCAAATGAGGGGGCTGTCCCAATGAAGCTTCCATCCAAGTTTGATCAAATTCCGTCCAGTAGTTCTCAAGATATCTTGCAGACAAGGCCTGTATATACATGTACAAGTAGATGGACGGACGGACGGACACCGGACACGGATGAATGCACGCACATACACCAAAACCTAATCAAATGAGGGGGCTATCCCAATGAAGCTTCCATCCAAGTTTGGTGAAATTCCGTCCAGTAGTTCTCAAGATATCTTGCAGACAAGGCCTGTATATACATGTACAAGTAGATGGACGGACGGACGGACACCGGACACGGATGAATGCACACACATACACCAAAACCTAATCAAATGAGGGGGCTATCCCAATGAAGCTTCCATCCAAGTTTGGTGAAATTCCATCCAGTAGTTCTCAAGATATCTTGCAGACAAGCCAAGGGGACGGACAGACATCCATCCATCCATCCAGCCATCCATCCAGACAGACAGACAGCACAAACACTAGATGTCTCCCCCCAACATAGTTGGGGGAGACATAATAAGATGCTGGGTTCGTACATCTTGAAGTTTCCAATTTTTCAACGTCTTTTCAGTCTTTTGAAATTAAATAGTTGCTGTTTTAAAGGCAGATTACTTCCAGTGTCATAGAAGCTTTTCAGATCAACTTTTTTATTTTTATTTTTTACTAAAACATGAATCAGTATAAATGCCCTGTCAACAAATATATTGATCACACATTCTCTTCCGAATAGATTTGGAAATTCATTTTGGATGATTAAATATATCGCTATGATCAGATTAATTTTGTCATCCGACGGCAAAGGACAGTACAACTTTATCAAATTGTTCTACAACTTGACCACTGACAACTGAATTGACAACAATGGACAGGAATTCCGATTTTTACGGTCTTTCGCTCATTTTTTCTATTTTTCAGGGCTTTTCAAGGCCTTGAATTCTAATATTTCATTTTCAAGGCTTTTTGAGGTTTCAAGTTAGTGTACAAACCCTGGATAGGGCTAGAAATGATGAACTTATTAAAAGCACTTAGCACCTACATGTACATGTAGTGCTCAAGTTTCGAAAGCCTTTAGCAAATGGACATAGAGACAAACATGGAAGAAAACGAAGAGGTTTGCGAAACCAAGTGCACATCTGATGTATACCGGGCATCTATCCTTGCACCAAAAGAAGCTCGAAATATGGTTCAGACAAATTTAGCATATGGATGGCAGACAGACAAGACTGAAGGAGAGGAAAACAGAAGTCCGGCAGTGTACGTCTGCTATATTTGATCTAAATTTCTAAGTCCCAGTGCAACAATTGGCAAAGAAACAAAAGGTTTGCGCACAGATGGAAAGACAGATGAAAAAAAGATTTATTTTTATTTAATCAGATTCCGCATGCATGTATGCCTATACATACACAGGGGAACCCGAAGAGATGGTGAACACATATAGTAGTTGGGTTCCCCGTAAAACCGTCGAGTTTCCCGTCAATTCCAGCTAAGATCTAAGTTCAGTAAACTGGCTTCTTGCTGAGCGGAAGGTAGATGGAGTATGTAGTCATAAGTTCCATGATGATGTACATCTACCAAGCAATAAGAATTTACCACGACGGTTTGGGGTCAGGAAGGCAAGAGGGAAATGGTACATTTATGTTACAAGACTTTATTTTTCATTCAAGGAACAAGGTCAGAATGTAGGAAGAGTATACACCAGTGTGACAACAGGTTGTGGCCTTTATCAGCTGAAGGTAACAAGGGCCTCTTTGGAAGGAATAAATGCAACTGAAAAAAATTAAGAAATATAAAGGGCAAAATACTGAAGGCAACAGCAAGTTACTGCAGTTGAGAACAATCCACGACTCTGACCAAGCAGTACTTACCCCCTCTTTGAGGGCCTCTCCATTTTCATCTGTCTGTAAACATAAAAGTCACAGAGTGTGGAAAACCCACCGTGACTACGACAACAACAGCCCCCCACCAACGACAACTTCATCTCCATACAACATGATCATAACAATTTGTTATTATAACAGACAGTGGACAATGGATGAGGCACACGTAGTCTGGGCTGTTTGAGAAAAATATGGATACTAGAATAAGTGAAAGCACTTGTGGTCATCTCTGCATCACGAAGAAGACATAGGCGCAGGCCTGGACACATTCTGAGTTTGCATAACCCATTAAAGAGTTGATGATCAGATATCAGTGCAACAAAAGAGTTACAAAACTTTTTTTTGCAGAACATTGGCTGAACCCAAAGTAAAGATTACAGCATGTTCAGGTGGCCTGTACAATGTAATAGAGAGTTATATTTAACATCGTGTTCAGCTATATTTTATATTAATAGTACGCTATTTAATCAAACAGCCCTGGACTGGACAGTTAATAACAAACAGACCAGCATTACTCGAGGAATGAACAGATTTTTTAATAAGTTATTTTTTTCCAATAAAGTTTTTCTCCAACAGGTTTATAAAATGTATTCTATAGATCTTGGAGAACAGGGTGGTACTCGGTCCCAACAAGTACAGTGATAAATTATGACCTAGGAGCACAAATTGGTAGTGCTGGAACGGTTACTCGAGGTACCCGTGAATGGGTACAAAGTTGTGGCTACTCGATTACAAAATTACTATTCGAATACCCAAAATTTTGAAAATGACCCCTTCAGAAGTTAGACAAGTTACTGGACAAAACGTAGCAAAGATTTGAAGGATACATTATTTGTCCGGTGACTCCACATACAATGTAATAGTAAACACTTGATTGGAACTCCGGTCATTTACAGGCTCTCAGTAGTTCAAAAACTTAATCTCAGTTGTTTTTGTTGATGACAACAATCTCAGCGGGCCACATGTTGTTACAGTTTTTTATATGCTCGATCTGGTAGACTCCTGAGCACTTCATTTAGCAATTTGGTCTTGAATGAGCTCCTTGAATGCATGATGATCGTTCAAGCCATGAGGTATGAAATGACCATGCTTTAATAAATTTGTTTGATATTTGTTTTGCTCAGTCCTCAGGATTGGGATGGTGACACTTCCGTGGATTATTTGCATGTCACCACATTGCATCATTGCTGACAACAACAACACACAGGTACTTGAATACTTTTCGACACTGGCGGCAGGGACTCGAGTACCAAAATTCCATACCCGTTTCAGCACTACAAAGTGGATATCACAGCTAGGTCAGTAAATGAAGGGAATATCAGGAAGAAGTCAAACTCTGGACATGGTACTTATTTGAACAGTTCTGCTGATCTGTTGAATGGAGGACAACACTGGACATACATTGTAGAATGTCTTACCCATGAGTAACTAACAACGTGAACAGTATTAATGGTTAGTCTGTTTCCAGTTCAAAGAAAATATGCTTCAGAAATATGATGGCATGATTTCCGAGCATTATTTCCAGTCTTGGAATGAAGCAGCCTGTCACTGACAACATCAGGCAGGAATAGTCACCATTCTTTTGGCAATGTACCGAAAACTATTGACATTTTGCAAGCATTTAACTGGACAATAAAATATAACCTCTGGAATGTGTCAAGCACACAATGAAATTATTTCCTAGCTTTTAAATTTATGTTTTTGTTGAAAGGAGATTTCTGTATCATTTGAACTGGAACAGACTATTAATACAAACACAAAGGGGAGGGGAAATTAAGTAATAACAGGGCTATTCAGATATCTAGATCTGTAGATGTACAGTGGCATGATCAGTGTGATCATTACTACCTCATATGAACGAAAGATTCACATCTTGAAACCATCATAAGTTTGAATCAAACTGGGAGAGATTAATTTTTTTACAGTAAACACTTCAGATCAAAACAGTGCTGATTCAAGTCCACCATTTTAAGAAGTGCTGCCGTAAACTGACGACTGTTTTGTGTACCAGTACCATCCAACATAGTTAAAAGTCGCCAAAAACAATGAACGATGGTTAGAAGTAACAATAGTACAGAACCAATGCCTCTTGGGGATGTGCTGTTACACTGGAACATTTCGATGACTGACAGCAAACCAGTAGATTTTCTGCCTAGATCATATATATTGGTCGTGTTGGTTCAGTTTCATATATAGATTCAGCAGTGTGGTTTCTCTCTCATAATCAGTTGTACATAAATGTTGCTGATCTGTCCTCTCACTTTCTCTTAGTTTACTCAATCCGATACTGAGACATCCAAACGCTTGACCAAAAAATATACATCGGTCCGTCTAAAAATTGTTCCATCAGTACGCCTTTAAGGCAAGAATCACACCAAGAATGAATTTGAGTTATATCGATTCTGCCCTCTCCCTTTGAGCTGATAGATCTGCTGGTTAATTCTTGGTTGGAGAGAGGATCACTGTCGATCTATTGGACAATCCCTTACCACATGCTCAACAGGCAATATTACAGCACACCCCAGGGATTCATACAAGTCGCTTTTTACCACCGAATACCGGTGGTAAATTTTTTTTGAAAACTCAATTCGTATGGCAGGAAACTCAATTGCTTTCGTTTTACTGGACAAATACTCAATTTTTCGTGGAAAACTCAATTCGCCAGACATGGTCAAAGTTAATTTGACAGCCCCAAATTACGAAATAAACTCAATCGAATGACGATCTTACCGTGAAAACGACACTAACAGGCGCCGGGAGCATGCCACCACGTGTGGTGGTGTTGTTGTTAACGACTTCGAGTATGCTGATCACAGCGCCGCGTAGCGGCAGACACAATTGCTTGCATACATTATTTCCGGAACCCTCAAACGTTTATTGTGTGGCAGCCTGCATTCGTACTGCCGAGGGTTTCCAAACTATCACTGAAGTTTGACAACAGGGACTGCCGCCCAAAAGTTTTTATCGGTCATCTGTCGCCGTAAAAGTTATTTTTTTCTTCAACTTCAGAGAGACCCTGTGTAGCTGTTGTTGTCATCTTTAAATCGCGTAGGTCATCAATTTGTCCGCGAGAGTTGCAAGTTTCAGAAATGAAATACAAAGAAAAATCTGCCCTCGCGTTGTTGTTACGTAGTTGAAAACTTTTGTGCCTTATTTTGAAAGTGAACTCTTCCAATTCGATTCATCGGCTTGTGGGCTTACAACACGGGTCAGTGGAAGTTTCCATTACCGCAATAGGGTTGACAGCCGACAGACAGTCTTGCGCTTTGTAGAGCCACGTGCCTGCAGTCAGTCGACCATATTTCCCGGCTAAATCTGGACCGTGATGCCGACGTTCGGTCCATTCAGTATCCATCAAACACGAAGTAAAAAGTGAAATGTCCAGCGATGTCAAAGATTGAAAATACATCAAGACTAAACGTCTAAATTTCACATGACTTGCTAAAGCCAAGACCTGCAATCATGATGGGGTTGTATTTTTGTAAAGTACATTGACTGGTCTACAACTTCACTCGTGAGATGTCAGTGCGACTGACACTGCGACGAGACCAGGCTGCATATTTTATCTTCGTCTGCTCCATAAAGTTGACTCCTCGTTGATTATAAACAATAAATTTTCATAGTTGGAAGAGTAATGGAAAACCATACTTTAAATACGAGGTGACCTCCAGGACTGGATTTTGGAAAACTTAACAGGAGATAAATATCACTCAAGAAATTTGCTTAAAAAATTTAACATTGAGTAAATGTGACCATCCAAAATATTCGGTAGTTTTCAGAAAATTTAGACTTTAGAACTTGGCAGATCTGTCTCATGTAAAAACTTGATTAAACTTTAATTCAGTAACAATCTGCAGAGGCTGTGTTTGGTGCAGTTAGCTGCAGACAAGAGGGCATGTTTCCTGGTTCGATCGTTTGCTGTTTTGAACAATTACTGGTTGATTTCTCCCTCCGATTTCATTCGTGATATAGATCCCCATGTCCATCGTTATTCAGACTGATCTTGTGGTACGGTACATGTAAATCTCTCGGTTTTTATACTTCATTCGATGAAAACTTTAGCTGAAGACACGCTGAATAGAATGACTTTTATTGAATTTGGATATTGGGTAGATGAAAATGTTTTGTCAAAAATAACCCCTGCTGATAGTATAATATATTGACCATATTAAAACACACCAACAACATCCAGTGCATGGTGGTGGTTGAAATATTTGAGAACTGACTACCAATAGGTAAATCGGTGGTAAAAAAAATTGAAAACTCAATTGCAATCTTTGAATCGGCGGTTAAAAATTTTGAAAACTCAATTTCATCATTGTGAAAACTCAATTTTGAGTAATATTGAGTTTTCGGTGGTAAAATTTTTGACTTGTATGAATCCCTGCACCCCTGAGGTGTCAGAAGACACTCTGATCATCAACAAATCTGTCACCACCTCATACTGCCACCTCCCCTCACCCCACCCCATCTCTCCTCACCCCAGGGAATGTGCAAACCTCCAGACAATAAAACAGAAGATCTGGAAGTGGAGAAAGTGGTTTTCGGGAGAATGATTTTGATCACCTAAATGTTTAGGATTCCCTTATATATAATGGTTGTGGGAACTGCGTAGAGTGACGAAAATGGAAACAATCAGATTGTCTGTGAAACACCACATTATATTACCAGCACCACATCCCTCATTTATCAACACCTCAACCCTTGACATGCCTTACCTCCATTCCAGCCCTCTCCCTTGTACCCTAACATGCAACCACTCGAACAGATAGAAAGCTAATACCGTACCTTCGGTGGCTTCTTCTTTCTCTTGAATTTCTTCCTCTGTTCCACCTTGTGTTGTTGTACGAGCTTGGTGAGGTTACTGATGAACTCGTCTGTCTGGCAGAGGAGGTACGCCAGGCGACGATCCTTCTTCTGGTCAATCAGTTTACGGTACCCTTCCTCATCCTCTGCCTAAGATATGAGGAAATAAACAAAAACGACCAATGCAGAGGTTGACAGGTGTGATTCAGGCCAATTCGACTGTCAGACAGCGTGAATATGCAGAACAAAAGATCAATCCAGACTAACATTACAAATGTCTCCATGCCAAATTTACTGATCACTGGATGTACTGTTTAGTATGTAGCCGTACCTTAACCAGTTAAGTCCATACACAGAGGTATTGGTAGTCAGAGATATCAAAATGAATGATCCTGTATTAATGCTTTCAATTCTGTGGCAAGAATGTACTGGATTTGGACCAGTGTGCATCTCTCTTCATTTATGAATTTAATTTAGCGTATTAATTTCATAATCATGAACCATGGGCAAGTTTTGTTCATCATTGCCTAGGCAGTCTGACCCTACCATAGGTCATGCGAGACAGCTATTTGTGACTTCATATATGTAGAGTTACACTGTTTTCACCATCTCAAAACTTTCTCCATTGATGAATTCGTGGACATGTACCCGTCGTAAAGGTCACTCAAGCACTATAATACTGCAATGATTCCCATTGAGAGACTCGGCAAAGCAGAGAAAATCCAACTCCTGGAAATTTAGAATATACATGTACATGTATATGTATATAAATATAACACGTCAGCTATGAACTTCTCAATGAGGAACCTACCATAAGTCTCCTCATACGCTCTTTTTCGATACGCTCTTGCTCTTTCTTCTGCTCTCGCTCATTGTTGGCGTGGTAGATCATGATGGCTTTGTTGAGCTTGCTGACCTTGCCAGACACATTTCTGTGGAATTCCTTGAAGTCCTTCGCATGCTGCAGCACGGCATTCAAATATTCCTGTAAGATATCATGGTGGAAAGAAAAACATTTAGCCAAATTTTTTTTTGAAGAACAGAAAGTTTTCATATCACATGCTGCAGATTCCTGTAAGAGATCATAGGAGAAAACCAGATTTTCTTTCAAGGAACATAAAGTTTTCACAAAGCTCTTTCACTGGGTATAAATGTACACTTCAAACAAGGAAGTCAGACCGATGGACAGACAAAGTGTGATTCCATATTGACCAGTCATGATAGCAATTTCAACCACACATATAACAGTAATCAATTTTACCAATTAATTTCAATAATTAACATGATTTATCATTCAGTTAACCAGGCGACTGGCTAAACCGGATAAAACTTTCACTACAAACCTGGTGTTTCTGTCGTTTCTTTCGCTCCTGCTCAAGTTTCTGTTGTTTCTCCAGTTTTTCAGTCACCCTTGCTTCACGTAAAGATTGCCGTTTACTGCGCTTGTAGGCTTTGGTGTTCAGAGCCGTTTCAAGAGTTGTGTCCCTTCGCATATATGATACGACCTCTGTTCGTAACTGTAAAATATCAAGTTTTTTTAATTTCCAAGTTTCACCATACACTGGTACAAAGGAATCAGCCAAAGGAATGATACATAGAAAGCAATACATTTAGAATGGGAGATCTGTGCAAAAAGAGAAGAAAAAAAATTGATTATCGTAATTCTTATTCAGGAAATCATTGCGCCATATTTAACCAGGTTAGCGACAACTATCTACAATGGAGATAAAAAAAAGACTGTTTTTTCCCAAAAATTGAAGAATATTTTGAACTAAGAGACATCCACCATGGGTGACCATGAACATATTTTTTCGCTTCGTATGGTATTAAACCAACAAATTGTTGTCTATATAATTTGCATAATATTAGACAATTAGTTTTGTTCCCTATTAAAACTTAGATTATGCACACTTTCATTGGAAAATCACTGTCACGACATGTAACAATATAATAATAATAATAATAATAATAATAATAATAACTTTATTTATTCTGGGTGGCTTAATTAGCCCAAGGCTAGTCTTCCTTAAGGCCCAGAAAGTTAGAAGCTAAGCCGTGTGAAGATTTAGTTTAGAGTTTTATGATAAATAAATCAAAAGTTATTGAGAAAATACAACCTTTTTTATCTCCATTTTAGAGAGGTAGATCTCTCTAACCTGTTAATCGCCAGGATTGATTTCCATCACTTTGTCAATTTCTGGACTAACTGAATGACCTTCGCAAAAATCAAGACAAGAAAATGAATCTGATGCGTGAGGATATAATCATTTATTCAGGTGGGCTTCGACCATCAGAGATATTCTTTGTCTTTCTTGTAATGGACTGACAACAGCTGGCCGAGGATGTAGGCTTTGAAATTACTTTTCTTCCGACTTTCTGGAATATCACTCTTTTTGTACAGAATTACACAAATATAGTAGTAATAGGTAGAGTTACATGAAATTTATTTGGAATGTAGGATTTTCCAGTGTTACCTGTCTTTGGAAATTAAGAAGGCGAAGAGCTCGGAGTTCTATCATCGCCTTAGTCTGTAAATCATCTGCCATCGTGGCTGGCAAGTTTTCCAGTTCTTGAATTCTCTGGGCAATTCGAGCAGCCAACCTGGATAATTGAGCACGACAAAGCTGAAAATTTTTCATACTTGTTCTGATTGTACATAGAAAAGTAACATATAATACAGGCATCGAAATGGCTGGGAATCTGTGGAGTGCTAAAAGTGGCAAAATCTCAAACTCCCTGAAAAAGTTGCTATTTGAAGAAAACAAGATTAGGCAAATCACACAGTTGCACTAACATCTCTAGGATACAGGTGAGGGAACTGTCCTTACCTGGTGGATAGTAACCCTCATGGCTCACAGTCTACCATCAGTATGGTTCAACCTCAACTGTAGGAGGCATGGCATGCATGGCACCCTCACCTCTGATTGGACAGTGCAGACCAGTGGAGCCATCAGGGGGGACAGCCCTCACTAATCCCACTCCAGGCTAAGCGACCCCATGAATACCAGCTAAACTTATTAAGGGTGGCCGCCTTGACTAAATACAGCTAGAGGGAAGTACCGTACTCATGACACCCTTCTCCATTTTCGTTTTGAGAAAGGTCATATTTCCGATAAAAGAAAAGCCTCCACCCCAACCCAAGCCTGCACCATGGGCATTCCATACTAAAAACCTATCCACATCCCCATCCTTGAGAAAATGCCACTGTGAGTTCCCATCCCAATTCACTCATCCCAACAACATCTCCTGCATAAAAGAATGATACTCTCCGGACTTCCCTGAAATTGCCACTTCCTCAATTCTAAAATCTCATCTTATCAACATCATCATTTAACACCTAAATCCTGCCAGTGCTAATCTTACACATACTGAACACTGATAGCCAAGAACAGGAACAGAACCGGCTACGACGACACCAGTACTATGCTCCTACACCTAACATACCTCCAACCTCAGGAACCAGTACACCATGGATTGAACTTCTAAAAATGTAGATTCCACAACCCATGAAATGCTGAGGGGAAGGCTAGTTTCTCTCTGCAAACTGCATATACTTATAACAGTCTGCTGAATGAGAGGACTAACAGGCACACTGATTTGGCTAATTTTGAATCATGATCAATCTTAATACATTCATATCCTACCAATGCTCCCCAATCGTATATGTCGCTATGTACATGTAGGATCTCACTGATTTCAATTGAATTTGGTGTTCAGAGCGCCCAGGTCATGAATATCTAATAGTCTTATGACATCACGGCCGGTCGATACTTTATGTAGGAAGCTATTGTCTGGGTCTTTGTGTCGCTGAAAAGGCACAAGTATAGACACATTGTTGTCCCCAGACTTGGCTATTGTATGCATTGTCTCGTGATTCATATATGAAGTATGAACCTCACAGCCGCATTTTAACTACTTTACTTGCAGGCGTGGAGGGGGGATAGGGTTAGGTATCCGCCTTAACCCAAGGTTTATGCCAAGGACCAGTCCCTATTTCTACCCCGCTTCATGATGCCAATCTGACAGTAGAGCAACAACATCAGCAGATACGCCAACAGCGTGGCGCCTGGTTCGGCTGAGCCAACGAAAAAGCCCCTACCATTACGTTCCCTTCAAAGCACTTTGAAGAGTTCTCGTGATTGGTCAACACTCACATTAGTGGAAGCCGGTTAGGTCCCACAAGCGACATATCCAAACAGAGGAGCAGATAGGATATAATTGTAATTAGATTGAACCATGATTTGCCTCCGTTAGAAGCATTCGGATTGGTTACTCTATTTTTAGAGCAAGGATATCATAGTTTAGAAGTCTAAACTAATTTAGAAGTCTAAACTAATTTAGAAGAAATTTAGTTCATAGTTTAGAAGAATGATATCTCTGGGATACACATAGTTTAGAAGTAGCTGTGCAATTACTTTCGGGGAGCGAAACCTCACACTTGGTAAAGCACTCATTCACAGGGCCAGTAAGGGTCGGTAAAGCACCCATTCACAGGCCCATAAAGCACCTATTCACAGGCTCGTAAAGCACCCATTCACAGGCCCAGTAAGGGTCGATAAAGCACCTGTTCACAGGCCAAGTAAGGGTCGGTAAAGCACCCGTTCACAAGTCCAGTAAGCATCGGTAAAGCACTCATTCACAAGCCCAGTAAGAGTCGGTAAAGCACCCAATCACAAGCTCAGTAAGGGTCGGTAAAGCACCCATTCACAGGCCCAGTGAGGGTCAATAAAGCACCCCTTCACAGGCCCAGTAAGGGCTCGTAAAGCACCCATTCACAGGCTCAGTAAGGGTCGATAAAGCACCTGTTCACAGGCCAAGTAAGGGTCAGTAAAGCACCTGTTCACAAGCCCAGTAAGGGTTGATAAAGCACCCATTCACAGGTCAAGTAAGGGTCAGTAAAGCACCCATTTACAGGCCCAGTAAGGGTCGGTCATGTCGGTAAAGCACCCATTCACAGGCCCAGTGAGGGTCGATAAAGCACCCATTCAACAGGTCAAGTAAGGGTCGGTAAAGCACCCATTTACAGGCCCAGTAAGGGTCGATCATGTCGGTAAAGCACCCATTCACAGGCCCAGTGAGGGTCGATAAAGCACCCATTCAGCAGGTCAAGGGTCAATAAAGCACCCATTCACAGGCCCAATAAGGGTCAGTAAAGCACCCATTCACAGGCCCAGTAAGGGTTGGTGAAGCACCCATTCACAGGCCCAGTAAGGGTTGGTGAAGCACCCATTCACAGGCCCAGAAAGGGTCAGTAAAGCACCCATTCACAGGCCCAGTAAGGGTTGGTGAAGCACCCATTCACAGGCCCAGAAAGGGTCAGTAATGCACTCGTTCACAGGCCCAGTAAGGGATGAAGGAAGAGGTTACGGGAAGGCCATATAGCGCCGATCCCACCTCAGAGACGCCATCATCACCTCGTGGTGAGCCCTTCGCGAATCGTTACTAAGTTCATTCAATCCTGAAGTCCAACCAACCTGAACAGGGTTTTCTGTTTTCTCAGTTATGGATGGACACGGGACACTCTTCGCAGGACAATGCGAGTGAGTGAATATGACTCAAGGTCACTTTTAACAATATTAGGTCATACCATGACATTTGGGCAGGTGGTTGGGTTGGTACGGGTTCCTGTTGCTTCCATGCATTTTGCTGAGAAGCAAAAGGAACTTGATAATGTGATGTCTAGCGCTGTAATATCACTTGCCTTTATTGCACCATGTAAGCGTCCTGTCTGTGTCTTGTGTGCTGTCCTCAGTGTTTTATAGGGTGGATGGAGGGTATCTGGTTCCATGCTGCTTCAAAGATTTATTCTTTGAAGCAGCAGGAACGCAACTTGGCTGGGTGGTGCATAGTTGGTTTGTCGCGATATAGCTGAAATATTGTTGAAAGCGGCGATAAATTCTATTCACTTCACTCAAGATGTTTGGGTCCTATTACTTCTCAAACCCAGGATCCAACCAGCGGGTGCTATTCCATTTTACACCTGGAAACCCCATGTGTGCCCCAGTTAGTCAGTTCTTACGACAAGCTGTCTGAGAAGCTGAGGCACTTTATTCTTTCCATGACCTGGGGTGACCATGTGCATAATGATACCCCAGGTCAATCCCCGGAAGCCCCACAGAGCGACAATGTGAGTTTGAAAGGCAGATTGAAAGGCGTCCATCAGGAACTGGCCCAATGATGGTACCTGTACCACTTACTCTGCAATCTCCCGACCCCCCCCCCCCCACCACCTCACCCAACCCCAGCTACACCCAGCTGTATCACATATCACTTTGCTAAAGGTACATGTATCTCCAAATTTAATTTCCCCCCTTTTCCGTTCTCCCACTGAAGATAATAGTATCCTATACCAACACTCTCACAAAGGAAGATGATAGAAAGAACAGGCATTATGGCGTGCCATCTCCAAGATGAGCCAAGGGGGCAGATTGATCCTACAGGACACCCACTTGGCCACCGGCCACACTTCCCAAGGTGTGTTGAGCTTAGGATCCTTGGAGGGCTCCAAATATGGGGAATCGCTCTCTAGAAGTAGACGATCTACAGACATCTCCCGGACAGCCATCTGGTCAATGCCATTGCGTAGGGCCAATGTGCTTATTCCAAACTTGACATTCGGAAACTTCTTGACCCAAGCTTTGACATCGTCAGAACTTCCACTGAAAGAGTGCACATGGATGGACCAATCACGGGGCAACAAAGTCCCCAGGAGGTCGCACAGACGTACACGAGCCGCTGATTGGCCAGGCTCCTCCTCCTTGCAGTGGATCACAACTGGGAGTTTCCGTTCAACCGCCAATGGCAGGACAGTCCGCAGGAAAGCCTCCTGCCGTTGACGTTTGGGCAACTCTGTATGGGTGTACCAATCAAAATCCACCTCACCCAGGCCACAACACCTGGGTTCATCCAGCTTGGCTATCAGCGACTTCAAATATGAAGGCGACACCGGCAAACTGGCCTGGTTGGAGTGAATCCCGTAGGTAACGTGTACTCTTTTGTCTTCAAGGAGACGCCGGAATGCAACATGTCCTGACCTCTCCTGAAAATTCACACTGCATACAACATAGGACAACTCTACCTGCTCTGCGTAATGCACCACGCTCAACTTCTGGAGACCATCCAGGGTGGTGAATGTCCCAGATTTCTCCACGAGTTGTTTGAGGTTAGCATGAGTATCCACTGTCCTTGGTGTGGGGCGTAGGCCAGGAGCTCTGGTTAGCTGCAAAGGGTCAACCAGCTGCCCCCTCTGATCAGCTGACAGGACAGCCATGACTCGGCCCAGCACCTGCCAGCTGATCAGTGCCGCCACCGAGGACGGAGGGGAGATTCCATAATGCGGGTAATCAACCCCTCTGGTCACATCAAAACCTGTCATTAATGCTAGTCTAGTCCCTGAGGGTTCATCCTCCAGTCCCAAAGGATATAAGCCGTTATCCACCACATACCCCAGCAATGCATCATATGTACCGATCCGCAGGATGTCCATAAGAGACTGGAAGAAGCCATGGAGGAGGGAGACCCACAGCCACCAGCGATCATCAGTGAATAAATACTCCTCCTGGCTAGTGTGCTCTTCTCCCCCATGTTTAAAGCACTGGCCGACAGATGACTGGTGCTTTTCACATAGCCAGCAGTACTTCTCAGGCGACATCCAGCCCGGAAAATGCACCCAGGCCAGATGCCGCCTCAATTTCCTGCCCACATGCAGCATGCAGATGGGGCAGTCCCCCTTCTTACAGTCAGCATTGATCTGATCCCTCCAACGACGGTCACAAGGGGGAGGCTGAACAACACAAGAAACTCCATCCTTCGGGGCTAATACCCCTACTTCTCTCCCTACAGAACCTTTTACCCTATGATCTACTCCTACAGAGCCCTTTAACCTATGATCTACTCCTACAGAGCCCTTTAACCTATGATCTACTCCTACAGAGCCCTTTAACCTATGATCTACTCCTACAGAGCCCTTCACCCTATGATCTACTCCTACAGAGCCCTTTACCCTATGATCTACTCTTACAGAGCCCTTTAACCTATGATCTACTCTTACAGAGCCCTTTAACCTATGATCTACTCCTACAGAGCCCTTTAATCTATGATCTACTCCTACAGAGCCCTTTACCCTATCATCTACTGCAGAGTCCTTTACCCTATGATCTACTACAGAGGCCTTTACCCTATGATCTACTACAGAGGCCTTTACCCTATCATCTACTGCAGAGTCCTTTACCCTATGATCTACTGCAGAGTCCTTTACCCTATGATCTACTACAGAGGCCTTTACCCTATCATCTACTGCAGAGTCCTTTACCCTATGATCTACTACAAAACCCTTTACCCTATCATCTACTCCTACAGAACCCTTTACCCTATCATCTACTGCAGAGTCCTTTACCCTATGATCTACTCCTACAGAGCCCTTTACCCTATCATCTCCTACAGAGCCCTTTATCCTATCATCTACTACAGAGCCCTTTACCCTATCATCTACTCGTACAGATCCTTGAACCCTATCATCTACACCTAAAGAACTCCCCATTAACCTGTCAAGTAACTCCTCTCCAAGTCTTCCTGTCAGTTTATCCAATAAATTTGAGTCCCCCTCCCTACCGCCCTCTCCTATCCCAAAAGGCCGGCTTACCCCCCAATTTTTCAATGATGTCTCAAACTCTGACTTGCCCATCCCCACCCACACTATGTCCTCCCCATGATCATCTTTCTCCACTATCAAACGCTTAAACTTTTTTTTATGAGGTGACACGAACGATCTGCGAACAAAAGAAATGAAACTACTACTAGACAGCATTCCCAGGTCAAAGCAACAAATAGTAGGAGAAGAAATGACACCATGATGACACCGCATTGAGGGCCTGATCTAGACGTTTAGTTTGGGTACCCATTATACACGATGCAGAATGTGGCAGTAATAGCCTGACACTTGATATTTGGCAACATTACTTGTATTACTATTGGTTTAGAGTGTTCAGAGAGGGAATTTCCAGTTGGGCGCCAAACTTATGGCACTCAAACGGGCTCATAAACAGCCTGGATCAGGCCCTCCCATCATAGAGAAAAAATTTCACTAGCCCTATTTATTAGGGCTTGGAGTCCCCATGCCAGTGTTGACTTGTTATGGGTGGCTACCCTTAAGGGGAGACGAGGGTTGACTTGGGTGCACAGGGTGCGAAATAGCCCTTTGCCCGGTTGCCCGGGGAAACCTAAATTTCCTTTGGGCAACCAAATTCTGTCCAAATTGCAATGCATTTGGATGTGTTGGTTGCCCGTGCTGTCCGATGGGCAACTAGAATTTGTTTGTCTATTTCATACCCTGGTGCATATGCTGGATCTCCGGTTCTGCTAAACCTTGGATCATGAAATTTGGTACAGGTGCAGAGATGGATAAAATATGATTGTATGCAAATTTTCAGGGTGGTCACGTGACTAAAACCACACCAGCAGCACCACCTAGGACATTTTCAATAAAAGTTACGAGGAAAAATCGTTTGACCTGTGTTTTGATTTTTATTGCACGGTCACCAAACATTTATATTTTACATTACTGAGTGTGTATGCACATTATTAGAACATTTTAATATGGTATTATTGTGATAATCATTGATTTACACAACTACAAAGTTGGTAATACTTTTCACTGAAAAAAATTGCTGTAAAAGGTTCCCAGGTAACAGCCACATAACATAATTTCCCACTGAAAACCATTCAATAATGTGTGTTCATATCGTAGGGATATTCCCTGAATTTTTCTTGAAGATCCATAAATAAACAGCGGCAAACGATTTTTCCTAAGGAACGATATTGGCCGGAAAACTGATTTTAGAGAAAATGGGCCATAAACATTTGCTAGCCAAATGCTTGGCTGTACACATCAAAGTGGCACTCTGGGGTGTAAAAACTGTAGTTTTATTCGGTTTCTACAGCCACGAGTCGTTTCTACTATTTCCTTGACAACTTGGCGCGTTCAAACGATACTAAAATTTTGCATAGGCATGATTTATTGTTTCTTTCGTGCTTCAAACAGTTGAAGCGATCAAACAGCCGCCATTTCCTTCTGAGCGGTTGCTAAGGAAGTGACCGATCGCGCATGCCCACAGACGTCAATTGAAGTCACTCGGGAAGCTCCGCTGTCCACGGAAGTGATATGGTACATTCGCGATTGCTCGAGATCATGTCGAGTGTGATATGGTAATGAGCTTTCACCATAAAGGGATATTTCCGAGACCCCGAGACGTATGATAATGAGCTTCTGCCATATATGGATGTTTCCGTAAGAGTTCTACTATATTTTCTCTCGGGAATACACCGGATTGAGGTGGAGAATGCCGATCTAACCCAAATTCACGTTACAGCTCGTAACTTCCGCTTTCCAACGATATGCAGCAACAACAACAACGCCAACGATCTGGACCTGGAAATGGTTGCCGTTTTTAGCGGTTTTAGGCGAATAATGACAGAGACAGTTTAACAACACGAGTAATTAGGCATTAATTAAACTATTTTCAATGATTTTGTCAGCCAATAAATTTATTTATGTGAAATTTGGGCACACTATGGACGTAAAAAATACAAAATCTCATTTTCAATTTTTTTATTGTTCAGCCCCGATATGTCAACGCGCGTCTCCCCTTAACTGAATACCGCTTCACAAAAATACCAACCAATAAAAATTGGGGTTTGAAATCTTTTTTTTTTATTCATTTAGCCCAAATATGACAGACCAAAACTGGTCTTCTTATTTATATACTTCGGTTAATGATGGAAATATCAGCCTATCTATTTTGTTTGGATTTCTGGCCACGGCTTCAATTTTTGACCTCGACCTCAATTTCAGTATCTACAGACACAAAAAGTATGATTTTTAATCATTTCCAGATTTTGGGGTTTGTGACCTTTGACCATGACCTAAAATGTTGGTACATGACACTTTCTTTTCCCTCCCAAATGAATTCAACCACAAAAAAATTAGCTATTTTCAATAATTTTCTAATTTTTAGGCCACAGTGACCTTTGAACTCTACCTCAAATTTGATATGCGAGACATGGTCTCTACCCAGTGTAACCACTTAGAAAAAATTGCAACTGCAGATAGAAACTGTCACAGATACAGACTCAACACAAGGTGATGGACAGAAACTGCCATCACATAATACGTCTGCCTTTTGGGCGAATCTAAAAGCCTTCAAGCCCAGGCAAAAATATATAATACACTTAAATACCAGTGTTATCAAATACCTGTGTTCCCTCTCATTTAGGATTTCAACCGGATCAAGTCCCACCGGTTTGGCCACGGGGGCGATTCGATTCTGTTTCTGCTGCATCGAGATCATTGCCTGGACTGAGGGAGGTGGCTGGGGCTGTGATCTCATCTGAGAGGGTCCTTGTTGGCCGGGGGTCGACATCTGTGTCCCGCTGTATCCGGATCCCGGTCCGCCAGGAGGCTGACCACCGGGTCCCATTCTCTGCTGCATCATCTGATTGGGATCACCTGGGAGAGATATTTGGTGTGAAATATACAGTGAATTCTGTGAATACCGACACTTTGGTAAACTTACCAACCTCTAAATACCGAGGAAATATCCAACATGTATTCAATCTATGATCTAATGGAAACAGGGTGAAGTATGTTCAATGTGTCAAGGTGCATGTAAGCATATTAAAGCATGAAGTTATCCTCTGGATCTCAACCAGAGGAATGTTCCATTTTCCGGATCGTAAATATTATTTACAGATACGTGTACATGTATAACTTGTGAGTGGGTGAGCGTCCACCCTGGACATTAGATCAGAATTCTCAGTCGGAGTAGTATAACGCTATAACGAAACTAAACAAGTAATAATGAATCAAATCTCTCAGACTTAATATCTGTTAAAAACAGTAAACAATCATGGAGGACAGTAAACAATCATGGAGGACAGTAAACAATCATGCAAGACGGTCAGACTGAAGCATTACCATCTACACTATACCTGGTCTATTGAAAGGTCCAACAGGCCGCTTCCCTTCCACTGCCATCTTCACTTGGTCTGGGATATTCTGACTGCGTGCTAGGAGTTTGTATGCCATAATCTGAGCCCGGAGCTGGTGTAGTTGGGGAGGGGTGAACGGAGTTTGTCTGGGTGTGGGCTGTGGGGCTGAAGGTGTGCCCATGTTACCACCAGGAGCTGAAAATTCAACAGGGTAACATGTGCATGAGGTTATTGAGTCCAGCCTTGCCAAGAGGGATTGACAGGTGATCAATCAACTGCTCTCCTGGATTAGATTTTAATGGCAAGTAAACCAAATGGGGAGTAACAGACTACTCTCATCAAAATTTATTTTAAGCAAGAAATAGATGTACGAGAGCATAATTTTTTTAATAATTTGATTGAGTGATGAACAACTTACAGTATCATTTAAGTCAGAATTATTTGAAATTAGATCCACTGTTCATCCATTATTCATTAGAGCATCACAAGATAAAGGAAACCAACTGTCTGGGTACACAATCAGGCTTTTAGCTAGAATTTTGAATCTCAATTCCTTATTTGTCAGGGTTTTGCTGGAAACATGGAGTCTAATACCTATCTCCACCATGTTATATTTCAGGGAGTCTCATTTTGCATAAGGGAGTCTCAAAGATCCCTGGACTCGTTGCTATCTAAAAGCCTGTACACCACTAAATTCTAGACAGGTGGTTTCTCAGTTATATTAAACTGAACAGCCTGGAAAATAGAACCTCGAATAGAAAACTTTTACGGGTCATTCCTGTCGAAGGGTCAAATATTAGAACACCGGCATAATCAAATAAATAGTTATTTGATTTTACTACTCACCCATAGATTCCTCTACAATTCCCTCTCTATTCTGATCAAATTCTTAAAATACTTCACAAAACTTTCAGAAGTCCACTCTTACTCTACACGACAAGCTAGTCTTAATCCATAGATATCGGCCGAGAGTGCAATAAAATCTATCATTTTACTGTACCAAGAAGAAGGCTTTGTGTATTTAGAATGCCTTACCGTCTGACTTAAAATCTTGTTTATTTCATTAACTTTTCAAATCTCGAATGAAAATCTACTATTTTTATGAATAGTCTATTCATTCAAATTTTGAGGGCGTATTCATATTATATTTTTTACATTTTGCCACTTATGCAAACATCGGCATCATTTTCTTGGCCATCAATCGCTTCAATACTGACCTTGGGACAAATTTATTTTATGTAAAACATGTGTACCTTATCAATTTCACAAAGCCCTATCTTATATATTTAGTTTAATTCAAATGTACTTAGTAAACTACCATAGGGCTGGGTGCATCTTCATTGTTAATTCATATATTTAAATTTAGGATAATCTTCAACGCCTATCGTCTTATTTTTGAGTTGGTATAATCACTAACAGTTATTATTTTATGAGATATAACAAGCCCTCTGGGGTTTTATTCCCGCCATATTTTTATTTATTCACTTACCATATCTCTGTCTTCAAAATTTATGGGAATACAAGCAGATTCTCCGAGTCTAACTCTGCAGGAATCCATGAGAATCCATATCTATCATTTGTATACAGATTGCTCAAATTTTATGGGAATCTATTGGATTCCCATGAAATATTTTGCGTGAGTGCCGACGGGAATCGGATTCCCGATTCCTGTGGAAAATCTAGCCCTGCAACATCAAATGATTACCTTTAAAATAACAGATAAATAGTAGTTCCTGCAAGATGTCCAATTAAACTTACTTGACTGCTGGGATGGATCCCCCTCTCCTCCTTGTGAAGGCCCATTAGGGTTTGACATCTGTCCTGATCCAGGCATACCAGGGTTTGGTCCACCCATGTTGGGCATGTTCATCCCAGTGCCTGGTGCAGGCCCTGGACCACTGCCCATTTGGGGCCCACCTACAGAATTCACCATCCCAGAGCCTCCCATCACTGTCGGTACCATGGTACTGTTCATGTTGGGTGGTCCCGTCATAACACTACCGGACATGTTCGGACCACCCATATTCGGACCGCTCGAGTTCATCCCCTGACTGCTCATTGACATGTTGCCCATTGTGGAGCCGGGCATTCCAGGGCCGCCCATTGGCACCATCCCAGATCCGCTCATGCCACCATTATTCATGCCCGGGTTAGACATACTGTGTTGGCCCATCATGGGTCCGCCCATGCCTGGTCCACCCATGTTAGAACCGCCATGGCCCCCCATATTAGGGCCACCCATGTTAGGCCCTGGGCCACCCATGTTAGGGCCACTCATGTTAGGGCCACCCATGTTAGGGCCACCCATGTTAGGGCCGCCCATGCTGGGCCCCATGTTCGGTCCACTCATATTGGGGCCACCCATGCCAGGTCCACCCATGTTGGGACCACCCATTCCAGGTCCGCCTATATTGGGTCCACCCATGCCCGGTGGACCCCCCATACCAGGGCCGCCCTGCATGCCCTTTGACCGTGACATGCCCATCATCGGGGGAAACCTCTGATCGTCTTGCATACCTTTATCCTCGGGTGGAGGCTGAGTCTGTAATCAAATAATAAAATGGGTGATAACTGGAACCCAGAATACTTCATGGAAAATCGATTCACTTTGTAGGAAAGTAATATAATGGGATAAAGTTACTGTGGTTAATGCCAGACCTGCTTATCATTCGAACTGTTCCAAGTCACCTGTTGGACCATTTAGACTACAGTTTGACTGCGGAACAGGTTTCAGACCATGATTTTGTCAGGTTTGCATTCATGCAATCATAGTACGGTAATTCCCTTAATAATTCGATCACAGGAAGTGCAACAGAAATGGCTTATATCTGGGAATATTCTTCAAGGCACCAGCTACTAAGTGTCCCACATTGTCATTATATGACTTTTCTTCAATTTGAATGAAGAATGGGAATGTTACTTTTTCTCTGTGTTTGAATAACAGAGTTGAAAAGTGAACTTCCTGTCATTGAATTATTAGGAAAATTACCATAATTAAGGAATCAAATTTTAATGAATTATTCCCATGACCTGGGGTGTGCACAACAAAGCCCAACATGGCTACGATAGTGTGAGCATCAATTAAAAAGACCCCGGTGAGCCCCATCGTTTTAATTTGTATAAGATTGAGATAGAAGTTATGGACACCAAAGTTGTGTTTATACTGAATCTGATCCACTTCTATCATGTCTATCGAGAAAATGTTATTTCATCTTTATTTTTATGTCTTATTCATGTTTATCATGGGTCTGCTGATATCACATTGTTCATTCTGATTTGAGATGAGTGGTCTAGCTCGCCTTAAATCAGAGTGCTTGTCACATACACATGTAAGTTTCCCAATGGTGAAAACATTGTGGCCAGAGTGGTATGGTACCGTAGCGGTGAATTCATAGTCATAATGGTACCCGAGCGCACACACAACCACTGATGGACCGCTTGGGTACAGCCACGGTACCGTTACAGTGAACATTGTTTTCACCGGCGGGGACCTTGGGTGTGTATCATTAATATTTTTCTAATTTCTATAGCAGTACTAATTAATATGAAATATTTAAGGAGGTTTGGAAGTGCAAAGATTTGAATCTCAAGTTACATACAAGCAATGGTCTAGATTGCAACATGTGGGAGCGGGAAAATGAGATTGAGTGTTCCTAGTTAACCGACAGAGGCAGAAACAAGCGGACACGAAATGAACACGAAAAACAAAACATGACAAAGAAAGCAGCACAAATTTCAAGCCAAACCAGGAAGAATGTCTGCAATTTGAAATATGAATAAGGATTAGGTATAATTCATACTGCATGTACATATCAACAAGACAAAGACAGAACAAAATATATGAAATAATTATCTACTTATTAAAACTATACATGAATTGACAGAGCAGCCCTATGTCATGTAAGTCTTCAGTCTGCAGTGACACTAATCACAATACAGAATTGGCCTTTCTTCCATCCAATAGGGGAAATACTTTATTCGATTTATGTACTGGTGTTCATCGGATCCGTCTGTCTATCCGTACGATGACGCTGCTTTCATGGAAAATTCAATGCATCATGGGAAAAGGGGATTTCATTGGCCCATTCATGTGAGATCAGGGTCGTATCCAGGAATTTTTTGGGGGACACCGGTCGTATTCAACGTTGTTGTTGTTGTACGTAAATTTGATGTTATTGTTGCTGCTGCACAAAAACCTCAGAATCTTCGATGCTGTTGACTTTCCCGTAATCCTCTTCTCTCAAACACGTCGTCGTTGTTATCACCGATATAGCGCATTTCCCACACATCCGTTGTTCTCGAGTTGTTGATTGCTGTAGGTAGACCAGGCGAAAACCACCGTAGCACAGCGATCATTGCCTACTAGAGGTGGGTCAATGCAATATCATTCAAAGTATGTAATGCATAAAGCGTGGCCAGCAACGCGTGTTCGATGTGTATTGAACTCAAAAGTTATGGTATCGGTTATTTCTCTACCACAGTAAAGAATGAATTTGTGACATATTTTGTTTTGAGAAAATAATATTTTTCTTTCATTTGGGCACGTAAGTTTGGGCACCCATACCAGTTTACTGGTAGTAAAACAGCCCTGGATATGGTGCTGGAGATATTGTGGACTGGGAGCAATAGGACCAAGCAGCCTCATGGATTGAAATGACAATAAATGGTATGTATGAGGTTCATGATGAAGAGTAATGTATCATTCTCGGTGATGTAACAAATATACACGATGAAGCTGGAAGAAGTGCAATGATGCTTTCAAATTTAAATAATAGTACATGGAATCATGGTGTTAGCCAGAGACCCATCCACCTGTCCATTTGACAGGCCATTTCAAATTTGTACAAGCGAAAATTGAAAAATTTAACAGGAGATAGATCGGGAAAACAATGAAGTAGCCTGTGATATTAGGACAGGCAGATTGTATATCCTGACCAACACACTGTATGGAATCGAGAACCATATTTAAATTTCGAAGGGTTGCTTAAGACTTTATTTTAACAGGATTTATCAGAGCTTTGAATTTCCCTTACTTGGGCGCTCTCTCTTCTTTGTGCACCCAAAGATTTTCAGGGTGGAGTCTGAATGCAAATTATAGAAAATATTGAAAATGCAGGCGATTTTGGTAGGTTTTGGCTCCAATATGAAATTTAATTGATTAGAAAATTCTCTGAACATTGAATTTCAATGCCAAAAAATATATTTATATACTTATCTTTTTTTGCTCTCAATTTTGGTAGCATCTTTATTTGGTATGATAGCATATAATTTATAGTCTTGATGATCAACATAAAGATATTAAGGATTTTGCGACAAATGAACCTGCAGGTTGCGGAATCTGAGGGTGGATAGCGGCTTTAATCTTTGTTTTAGCCTCATTGAATTCATGTTAACCTTGAAGACAAGGAGCTGCATAGCAGTCATGCAACATATGCGAAAACAAATGAAAGTTTGAGAAGTGTTATATAATTTGAAGAAAAACCTCAAGAACGTAAATTTCCACAATACTGAAAGTGAGCCTTTCGGTCAAATTATATTGACGTCCTGCAGTTGTGATGTCAAGCAGATATGGTAACACTACAATCCATCATGTTAGGTTATTCACACCTGGGAAACAATATTTCGGACGGGCCAATTTCATTCCCGATTACACTGGCTGGTTCATGCTCTCAATGTTGGCAAACTACATAGCAAGTTTATATGAGCACAGCGTGTAATATTACTTATACCTGCTTTTTCTTCTTTTTACTTTTACTCCCTCCTTTGCCTTGACTTTTCGTCTGCAAAATCCCAAATCAATTCAACTATTAACAGAAAATTGAACAGCATTCCAACGGAACGACAGAATAAAACACAGTAACTCACAGAGAAAATGTAACACTCAACTGGTTATATAAATGAACGATAATACAATGTAGAACATCAACTGAAATGCCAAATCAACAAATAACTAGAAGTGGTTGAGTACCAACATTTATAGCATGTTTTTTCAATGACATATGTACTATTGTTTACAGAAGGACGTGTTCAAGGTTATAACAATTACACACTTTCATTGTTCATGATTTGCTATTCAATATTCTAAAGGATACAGGAAGCAAAAACAAACCTTTGGTGTTGGAGCATTCTCCTGTGGTGGCGTAGTCTGGGGTGGCATTCCCTGTTGAGACATTCCCTGAGGTGGCATTCCCTGTTGAGGCATTCCCTGGTGAGGCATTCCCTGTTGTGGCATCCCTTGATGAGGCAATCCTTGCTGAGGCATTCCTTGATGTGACATTCCCTGTATTTGCATACCTTGAGGTGGCATGCCCTGATGCGACAATACTTGATGTGTCATACCTTGATGCGACATTCCTTGTTGCTGCATACCTTGAGGTGGCATACCCTGCGGTGGCATACCTTGAGGTGGCATTCCTTGTTGCAACATGATCTGCGATGGCATTCCTTGTTGTGACATACCTTGGGGCGGCATTCCTTGCTGGGACATACCATGAGGTGGCATTCCCTGTTGGGACATACCTTGGGGTGGCATTCCTTGCTGAGGCATGCCTTGGGGTGGCATTCCTTGTTGAACCATACCTTGAGGTGGCATACCTTGCTGGGCCATACCTTGTGGTGGCATTCCCTGCTGTGACATACCCTGATGCCCCATTCCTTGAGGTGGCATGCCTTGGTGCATCATTCCTTGAGGTGGTAGTCCCTGGTGCTGCATGCCTTGGGAGGACATAACTTGATGAGGCATTCCCTGCTGGACCATTCCTTGGGGTGGCATACCTTGAGATTGCATGCCCTGGGGTGGCATGCCAGGTGGGGTGGGATAGGGTGACCCAGAAGGTGGGACAGGTGAACTGGACATCATGTTATTGTCATTCCCTCCGGACGACATTCTCTAGTCTCTTCTCCTTTAGTCTCTTGTGCTGGAGGTAAAAGAAGAATGAGAATAACATGCAGTATACACAACATATATGAAAAGTCTTATAATCTACAGAATCGTTGTCACCCACAAATATGCATACAAATTGGTTGTGGCATGGAAAATTGCTGAAATTTGCACCTTTCTATCACAGTGAACTAGCAGGAAAAATACTGCATGGAGACAGCTTCGACAGAGAGGACTTCCAGTAGGATTTGTCTGCAAGTTCAAAAGAGTCAATTTAGGCCATTGTCACATGATTGGTTGTTTAGCATGACCTTGATTTTTTAACTACACATGATGCTAGATGCTATAATTAGTTATTATTAATTATTAAAGATGAAATGCAAAGGTTTTCAAATTTTCCTTTTTATATTCTTCGTGGGCTAGTTAATGATGGAAATATCTGCCTATGTATTTCGTTTGGTTTTATTTGAAGTAATTTGTCTCCTGATAGCTTTTGAAAAGTGCTTCAAAGTTGGTACCGGGTATCTCAAGTCCGGCCAATTTGATAAATGAAATCGCCATTGCTTATCTACCCTTGTTTGAGGCTGTTTTGTGACGTCACATCAAACCACCTGGCCGAGCGTCAATGCTTGTAACATTAATTCTATGGGCGGCTGGTCTGACATGACGTCACAATCAAGGAAATATAAGCGATGAAGTTTTGCAAATCTGCTGGAATTTGTTGCCCCAGTAAGAGCCTCAATCTTGGTAAGGCCTCTGTTAATTAATCTTTAGCTTCTCATGACCTTGGGAGGAAATTATGATGATGCTGAATGCTGTAATTATTAATTATTAATTATTTGGCTGCATTAAGACATTGCAATAAAAAGAAGTTATGTATGTGGTAAACTTCGAGCACCAATGGAAAGTTGATGTCAACTTTGATATGTCAAAGACAACTATTTCTTCTAGTTTCTGCAATTAGAACTGCAAAAAGCTTTGTTGTTGACTAAATCATGTGAAATTTAAATGGCACCTGTGACATTATATCATAGAATTTAGATCCAAGTAACACCCTTTTGAAAGAATGGAAATTTGACGGGAGTTAACCAGTATCCCAACTATATTTACTTTAGTCTCCCTCTGTAAATTGCTGCTTCCAATAAATTAGAATCAGCCACCAGAGTCCCGTTGGAATTATCAATTAACTGAAATGTCTGCATAGCAAAACGTCAGCTTGTGAATAGAAGCCCAAGAAAAGAAGCCAACAATATTTACCATCGGTACGAACTGAAAAAAACAAATAGTCCAATTCTGTTTCGTAACAGGTCTGACTTTTGCATGCACCGGACTACCGCACAAGGTTTGACGTGCAATCGAAAGTAAACTTGGCGCGGAAAATGTTGACAGGGAACACCGTCCAACAACAATGGCCAAAGATGACGGCTTGAAATAAATTTTTAATGGATTATTTCTTGGATTGTCCGTTCCTTCAGATAGATCTAGACTTCTAAAAAGGTATTTACGAAAATTGATTGCATTTTATCATTTTTGTTAGATGAAATCCTACTTGCCGCATACGACAGGTAGATTTTGTGCAACTTGTCACCGGAAAAATTCACTTGCCGGCGGCAGGTAGGCAGGCGTTATTTCGACCGCTGCCTTGTTCTGCAGATTTTTTTTTTTTTTTGCAGCAAAAAATGCTGAATAATTAAAACAATGCGTAATTATTGTTACGACAAAAAACATGCGGGCGGGTCAGGAGAAGCTAAAGATTAATTAACAGAGGCCTAATGTGTGAATTGCTGATTCAAAAAAAGGATCAGATAAATTGAGGAAAAAAGATCAAAAGTGTTCAAAGTAACCCCAGTTGTCATTCCTGTTCCACTGCACATTTTATGACCAATGGAGAGAGAAGATGAAGAGGACATTATTCCAGTCAACAGGGCACCTGGACATCTCCATAGAACAACTACTGGGGGATGCCCTACCATGTCAAAAGAGGAAGTATCTACCACTCTGAGAATCAAAGATAGCATCAAAACTTTTACCGATGTCAGAGATCAGGAGAGAAAGAAAAAAATGTTACTAACTATAATCAGATTCACCATAAATTTATTTAACTTGTAGTATCTTGATCTGACTTCTGGTCAATTTGTTCGACAATTTGTTCTCCAGAGCAAGCTATCCGAGTTTCTAACGAAATGGGGCAACAAACCAGCCATTTTCATAAGTAGAAATAACAGAATGATCAATTAGTTGAAAAACTATACGGTTTGAGTATTGACCCAACATTTTTTGTTCCTGTTGGCTTACTGGTCGGCTAGTTCAACAAGGTGAACCCTACTGACATTTAATTTTGTGATATTGATAATGTAGGCTTCAGCCGTTGAACCGAAATTTCCTATCGCAAAATTTTCGACCTCCCGACCTAGGTATAGCGGGTGGATTTGCGCTCATAAAAATCGATAATACCTACCGCTTTGTACTCGTCTGGATAGAATACATATTTGCCTACTTCCCTGGCCATTTATTTTCTCCGTCCAGCTCCTTTCAGTTTCATTTTAATAAACAGCAAAAGAAAAAAAATCATCGCGGTCGATCTTCCAAAAACGAAATCCACCGCCATACATCAGTTTAGTATTACCATATTTGGAAGTGGGATGTAAACAAATACACAGTTATCCCCCCCCCCTGCTAAGAGGGATTCGAAGTCGTCAAGATGCTAGCTGGCATCATCTTGTCATTACACACCACATTTCCAACAGAACACACATTATACTTCCTTAATTAAATATAGTGCAACAAACATAACATTACTGCCGAATTCCTATGTCTCTGGTCGCTTGTCAACCCCCGGACAACTCCAGCGTACAACATGTGAACTGGCGAAAGACCATGCAGCAATCCCCCATTGAGCTCGGCGCACCGCAGTGCCCTCTATGTTTACAAAATATCCCTGTACGCGTCTATTTTAGAACACTCTCGCGTGATCGATTCTCTCACGTGAGGTTATTCTAAATTCAGGATTACAAGAGTCGGAAAAACTGAATCTGCTCAGTTGACCCAGTCGCTTAGGGAGATGAAAAATCCTGTGAATTACCTTTTTCAGTATGTGCATGCCTTCTATTATGCTTGATACCGATAGTTACAATTTTACATTTAAATGCAGATAATGAGACAGCCTTCTGAATGAGCCGTTTCCGACTTTCCTGTCTACAATCCCGAATTTACAAATTAGTCTCGTGCCTCCATAGTGACATTTCAAAATGGCGGCGGATTTCGTTTTTGGAAGATCGACCGTGATGATTTTTTTTTTTTTCACGTTTATGGAAATGAAAGGAGCTGGACGGAGAAACTAAATGGCCAGGGAAGTAATGGAAGGCACATACTGAGAAAGGTAATTCATGGGATTTTTCATCTCCCTAAGCGACTGGGTCGACTGAGCGGATTCAGTTTTTCCGACTCTTGTAATCCTGAATTTCGAATCAGGGTCACGTGACAGTGTTCGAAAATGGCGGCGGATTTCGTGTTTGGAAGATCGCCCGCGATAATATTTTTTTCTTTTGTCTTTTATGGAAATGAGAGGAGCTGGACAGAGAAAATAAATGGCCAGGGAAGGCGGCAAATACGTATTCTATCCAAACGAGCACAAAGCGGTAGGTATTATTGTTTTTTTATGAGCGCAAATCCACCCGCTGTTACCCAGGTCGGGAGGCGAAAATTTTGCGATAGGAAATTTCGGTTCAACGGCTGAACCCTGCATTGTCAATATCACAAAATTAAATGTCAGCAGGGTTCAGCTTGTTGAACTAGTCGGCATGCTGCTGGCCCAGAATTACCCAAGCGAAATATCTCGTGGTACAGACAAATTTATTGAACATACTGAGATCCTATTAAATTTACTGTAAATTTTGCATACTTGACTATCAATTTAATATTTGGTAAAATATTATGATGACTGAAAAACTAGATCCACTTCAGTCCGTTGTTGTTGCTGACGATCGGAAGAAGAACGAAACCGATTTTCAACAAAGCAAAGCGGATCGGTAACACACGTCACCATCGAGTGACTGAGCGCCACAGTGCGATGCTCTACTCTGTCAAACTGGGAATCGTCGTATTCCGTGAGCCGCGTTCGGCATACTTACGCTGAAATTGTCACTGATAATACCGCATACACACACAAAAGACCTCACTGCTCACGCCATTTTATCTCCAATTATTTTTATGTTGCTTAGAACGCATGCGCAAATTATCGGTTGGTTTTTACAGATTTACCTCCCTTTGCTCGCCAGTGCTGTGCAGGGAGGAGTCAGATCCGGCAATTGCACAGTCCACCTAGAGCGAGAACAAAAGAACGGCAGAATGTTTTTGAAAAATATCATTTTAAAAACATTACTATAAAACTTTAAATAAGGTCAGCAAGAAACATGTTCCAAAACGTTTTTCTTATGTTTTTATTGCACATTCCAAAGTTAGCATGTGAAAGTCAATCAGTTCAATGTTCTTGTTGATTGCACGATTTGCATTACAACAATTGATTCAAATTGATGAGGTTAAATTCAAATTTAATTAACATTTAGTAACGTAAATAATTTACGGTATTTTTTTTCTCTAAATTCAACAATGTACATTGGATTAACTGTAAGTTAATACTGGTAGCAACTGAAATTGCATTTCATGATTAAGTTACTTTAAAACTGAAAATCAGTTTCAGTTAGCTAAATAATATATAGCCCTCAAGAGTATGAGGGCTATAGGTCGGCCCCAGTCACCTCCAGCGAGGGTTTTAGATAATTTTATTACGAATCACCCACCTCTGAACCTGCCGTACATCTAAACTCTATCCCCTCCTGCGCACTATTTCAAAATCTTGCACACTATTGTGAAATAGTAACGAATATATCGCCGTCTGAATTTGCCAGACGACTCCCACTTTAAACGCGCCATGTTAACCGTATAGAGTGACGTCACCAACATGGCGCGCAGAGAGCTAGAAGTTTCCGACTGGAAAATTCAGACGGCGATATATTCGTTACTATTTCACAATAGTGTGCAAGATTTTGAAATAGTGCGCAGGAGGGGATAGAGTTTAGATGTACGGCAGGTTCAGAGGTGGGTGATTCGTAATAAAATTATCTAAAACCCTCGCTGGAGGTGACTGGGGCCGACGTATAGCCCTTATACTCTTGAGGGCTATATATTATTTAGCTAGTTTCAGTATGTTGTATAGTTTACGACAACAGACTTTCGCAAACTTTCGAATGCACATTCCAGCTTTCGCAGTAATTGTCAAGCGTTAAACGGACCGTTTCGAGTTTCTCATTTTTCCATGTCAGTGACGCGAAGGGGAAATAGGGTGCGTGAGTAGTAGTAAAAGCGCATCTTTGTTAGATTTAGGGGAAGATAACTCTTTCGGCCCATTCTTCAGTTGTCTCCCCTGATTTGAACATTTCTGCCCAAAACAGGTGTCCACTCTGTACGGTTATTACACATAGCTTCCGCAGTTAGTACCCGTACGGATATCTCATGAGATTACTTCAAATGAGAACATTTTCCGGTAACCAATCAGCGAGGAATACGGTTAGGACGCTATTCAGATTCTCGCTTTCTTAGGCTTATAGGCGAGACCATGCACACACGTAGGCCACGTGCGTTTGAGTTAGATAGATAAATAGCAGAGGTGTTGAAGTAGAACGAATTAATGTGGAGAGAACTGTAACTGTGCGAACGTTTCTGCGTGGATTCATTAACCAAAAGTGAGGAAGCCGATATTATATAATATACTAATGTCATTTAGAAAATAGGTAATATTATATTCAATTATTTTTAGAATGACACTTTCTGGGTAAAACCAAAATACTTGTGCTGGGTGGGCTAGCCCTGTGCGAGACTCGATCCCGCCCTGTCATATTCTGGCATCAAATCGCCAGCAGGCCCATACCCGCTGTATTTGTGGGAACTCATCGATTATCGATTATGAAAAACGGAGATTCTAAAAGGCAGTGGTTTCATTCTATGCATGAAAATATATCATATCATAATCCTGCTCAGTTATTTTCTAACAATGACGCATGTGTACGGTTAATCACGCATTCTGTTTTTGACACTTGACTGTGATTTACTCGGCGCGTGACATTTCGTTGAGAAATCAGTTCAGCTGTCACACTAAGTCCGTCTCCGAATGAGCACCACGCTGCAGGATACGATGGGAGGGGTCTCGAGGTCATGGGTTGAATTCTGACTGCTCATGCGTGGTCCACATGCAGATATGGGGTGGACGTTTTGGGGTCTATTTGGACCATCCGTGGACCGAATGGGTCGTGTGAGGTATCATATTGAAACACTCGTGGGAGAGCGTTCGACTGGACGTGTGGGTCGTAGAAATACGACACACCATCGCAGTGGAAAAAGGTTATTTCAATGGACGTTTTGGGAAGAGGTGGACAATTCCATGGTCCAAATGGGTGGTGTGAAGTGTCATATTAAGCACTTGCGGGGGCGAGTCCGACTGGATGGGTGTGTAATGGAAATGCCGTCAATCAGCGCATGCCTTGTGGAAAAGTGCATTTGAATTGCCGTTTTGAGGTAGCGATGGATCATCCGTGGTCTGGATGGGTCATTCGGGGTATCGGGTTGAAGCGTTCACGAGGGAGCGTCCGACTTGACCTGTGTGTAGTGGAAATTCCGTCAACCTGCGCATGCGCATTGGGAAAAGTGTATTTGAACGGACGTTTTGGAGTAGAGATGGGCTATCATTGGTCCGAATGAGCCGTTCAGGGTGTCATGCTGAAGCACTCGTGGAGTAGGATCCCACTGGACTGGCGTGTAGGGAAAATGCCGTCGATCTGCGCATGCACAGTGGAAAAAGTTCATTTCAGTGAACGTTTTGGGGTAGAGATGGGCCAAGTACCCTTGGTCCAACTGGGGCGTGGGTGGTATCCTATTGAAGCCTTTATCGGATACAGCAAACTGAGGGGGAAACGCACATGCGCACTGAGGAGTATTAGCGAAAGGGCAATTTCGGAGGTGCTGAGTATGTCCAGGCACTTCAAAGTTACATGCAGCGAGAGAAAGGGAACCCCCACGCAACGCCTTAACGCCTATCTTAACTCCTTAACGCCCTATCCTAACGCCTTAACGCCATTATGCAGACAGATCAGAGAAAGAAAGATCAACACGTTCACAGGCTTTTATATGGTTTATTCTGTCCGATATTACATCATACCCACGCTGCAGAAGTCGCGTTGGGTATGTTTACAATTCAAGTAGGCTCTTGTACAATGAGAAAACGTCATTTTGATGTTACATGTGTCATATTTGTTCTTGCCGTTAGATGTATTCTCGGCTGCTCTTGTCCAATCAGAACCGCCTCTTGTTGTTGCCCCAACCTTCGGTCATGTTCACTCTTGTCCGTTAGACGTAGCCCTAATCGTCATCGGGCAGGCCAGGATACAATAACGGCAACATGTCATGGAACAGCTGCTTGCGCATTAGTCCCATATCCTCCTCCAGCATGTGTCAAGGTGCCGCTTGGCCTT
The DNA here is from genome assembly GCA_036873755.1 of Hanleya hanleyi. NCBI lineage: Eukaryota > Metazoa > Mollusca > Polyplacophora > Lepidopleurida > Hanleyidae > Hanleya > Hanleya hanleyi. Next base: position 12,155 of record JAVTVY010035075.1, on the reverse strand, counting down.
CATGATGGACCTTTGCTTGCGGTCGCCTTTCATTTCAAGCGACAGCAGCCCATAGTGTTCGTAGATCCCCATCGCTGTTTTACTGATACAGGGGCGCATTTGGATGTAAGTCTGTTGCAAGTCATCCTTTCCGGTATCTTCGAAAACTGCATCGTGGGTGTTAATAACTGCTGTCACGATACGATCGCAAAAGGTGGGTTCTTCCTCACTCAGGCTTACCTGGAACGTAATCTGAATATCTGAGGTCTAGCTCTCCGTATCAGCAGATATACTCTCAGCAGTCTCTGCATCGGTATCATTGCGTGGACTCTCAGAATCATCTGGTATAACCTCAGCATCTGCATTGGCTTCTTGTGCCTCGGCGTCTTCATACCCATGTGTATTCTTCTGGTATCGCATCATATCGTGGTGTCTGGAGAAGGCACGTTCACTCCCAGAACATGTATAACCCATGTTGACGGTTGAATGTCGAATGTTCACATCTTTGGGATACGGTTGATTTCACAGAGTAATGCCCGCCAACGACTATCTTACCGCTTCAACGCCCTGGTGAAATAACCCAGAAGCTCTGATAGGTCTAGATATTCCATGGAATTAACACTAATTCATCGAAATGCAGTGACGCCCGTCAACGCCCGTCGTTCGCCTTAACGCCCGTCGCAACGCCCTAACGCCCTATCTTAGCGCCCGTCTCAACGCCTGAATGACCCATCTTAACGCCTAAACGCCCTATCTCAACGCCTTAACGCCCTATTGTAACGCCGTAATGCATTGTCAGCAGTCCATTCACACGCACACGCTTTGAACATGCCCCTGGCCGTTGAAGAAAGTTACGTCATAACAGCAAGTGACATCATCGTCGGAAGTGGCGTCATCGCAGCCATGTCCGCTCACGTGTTGGTTTCGCCTGGAACCTATAGCTTGTAGGCAATAGGGTGCACCAGGGTACCTGCACCACCACCAGATCAGCGGACATGCGTTATACGACGCCACTTCCAGTGATGACCTCACCTTTAGTGATGACTTTACTTTTGTCATGTGTCAGGGGCCAATGATCAAAGCATGTGCGTGTGATGGGATGGTTGAGAATGCGTTATGGCATTACGATAGGGCGTTAAGACGTTATGATAGGGCGCTAAGGCGTTAAAATAGGGCGTTAAGGCGTTAAGATAGGGCGCTCAGGCGTTGAGACGGGCGTTAAGGCGTTGAAATAGGATGTTCAGGCGTTGAGACGAACGTTAAGAGAAAGCGTTAAGATAAGACGTTATGGCATTGGGACGGGCAGTAAGGCGTAACGACGAGCATTGACGGGCGTCACTGCATTTGGATGAATATGTTAATTCACTGGGCTATCTAGACCCATCAGAGCTTCTGAGCTATTTCACCAGGGCGTTGAAGCGTTAAGCTATACGTTGGCGGAGGTTACTTTGTTACGTCTACGAAAGCAAGAGTATCCCAAAGACGTGCACATTTGACGTTCAACCGGCCACATGGGTTATACATATTGTGAGTGTGAACGTGCGTTCACCAAACATTACGATATGATGCGACATCAGAAGGATATCCATGGGTATGAAGATGGTGAGGCGCAAGAAGCCAATGCGGATGATGAGATCATACCAGCTGATGCTGAGAGTCCACCAACTGATACCGTCCCCAAGCACAGGTCCACCATGAAGGCCAAGCGTCACCTGAAGGAGAATCAAAATGCGATCAAAATGCACAAATAGCGGTTCCATGGCATGTTGCCGTTACAGTATGCTGGCCTGCCCGTCGGCTACGACCAGGCCGCCTTTCCCCTACATATTTCTCAACATCGTTTTGACACCCATGTGAATCTGCTCCTCATTGCCGAGGAAGACAAGAGACACTTTTGCGTCATTAAGAGCATGAGTCGCCTGCTGGGCTATCGCACGAAACATGGGCATCAATCGTACTACTGCAACTATTACCTGCTTGGGTATAGTCGCCAAGACATGCCGGACGACCATGTTTCTCACTGCTCCTCTCACGGGCCCCAACGGATCAAACTTGCAGAAACACCGGAAGAACAATGGTTAACATTCAAAAATATCAAAAAGCAACTCCGAGTTCCCTTTGTCATCCACGCCGATTTTGAGTTTCTGCTCCTCTCACGGGCCCCAACGGATCAAACTTCCAGAAACACCGGAAGAACAATGGTTAACATTCAAAAATATCAAAAAGCAACTCCGAGTTCCCTTTGTCATCCACGCGGAAAATACACTCGCAGTCAGGGTCCACCAGGAAACACGATCAACACGAACCGTCGAAATTTTGTTATACGGTGATCAGTAGCTTACCGGCATTCAGTACGCTCGCAGTCATCTACAGAGGCCCCAATGTGGTGGAAACATTTTTGGATCGTCTCATAGAAGAGGATGATCGCATATGATCCATCTTGGAATCGATGAAACCCATGGTGCTCACTCGAGAGGAACATCACTCCTTCACACAAGCCACGCATTGTCATATTTGCGAAAAACAACTTCACATCGAGAGGGTGCGCGATCACTGCCACTCTCACAACCAGTGCAATTTACAATACCGCTCCAGAAGGTCTACCCGGCAAGAGAAGCGCCAGTTATTCATTCCCTTATCTTACACAACATTCGAGATCACAACGGTCATCTTATTTGTAGCATCCTGAGGAAATGTAAGATGCGAAATATCTCCTGCATTCTGATCAATCTTCAGAAGTATATTTATTTCTCTCTAAGCAATTTGAGATTTCTGGATTCTCTGAAATTTCTCAGCGCCTCTATCGAAACATTATTTGAAAATCTATCCAAGGAAGGTGAAGACTGGTTCCACCACCTGCTGAGACATTTTACCCGTCCCAGGCAGCGACAGTTATAACTGAGGAAAGGAGTGTTCTCTTATGGATATATGACAGATGAAAGCATGTTTTCAGACACTCAACTCCCCACTCTCACCTTCTTCAACGACCTTCGAGAAGAGTCTATTTCCAGTTTGAGGTTCAAACACTAGACGACTACCAAGATCTCTATTTGAAATCGGATATCCTGTTGCTGGCCGATGTCTTTAGGCACATGTCCATGAACTATTATCATCTGGACTCTCCAACAGGCATAGCAAGGCGAACAACCCATACTTCGCCGAATACAACCCTCTCCTACCCAGCAATTACATCCTCTACCTCCATGCCAATAATCTCTACGTGTGGGCCATGTCGCAGCCCTTACCTATGGTGTTCTATTTGGGCCAAGTTTGCGTCGCGTGGCGACTTTTAGAAACTCGCCACTCGTCACGCGCCGTGGACACTCCGGCGCGTGGCGACTGGCGACTTTCTGCTATCTCTTAACCTGCAAAAACTCGCCAGTCGCCACGCGCCGTAAATCGCGGCAAGTTTTGCTCTATCTCTCAACCTAGAGAAACTCGCCGCGCGCGACTCGCCGGACGAACCACGGCGTGCGGCGACTGGCGACTTTTGACTGTAGAGAAACTCGCCACGCACCGTGGGCCTCTCCTGCGCGCGGCGACTGGCGACTTTCTGATATCTCTTAACCTGCAAAATCTCGCCAGTCGCCACGCGCCGGAAAGCGCGGCGAGTTTCACTGTATCTCTTAACCTGGAAAACTCACCGCGCACCACTCACCGGACAAACCACGGCGCGCGGCGACTGGCGACTTTTTGACTTTTGGAATTCTCAGGACTTTTTCTCAAGTGTTCATGCCCGGGGAGCATCAATTATGCAGTTACGATATCACAAATCACAGTCGCGATCTCATGGAATATCAATATTCCCTCCCTCCTCCCTCAATTCGCTTTCTTAATATTTCATACAGCATATTAGTTGACGTTGCTTTTATCTTGTAAAACAAAACAGAACGTCGAGCTCTTCATTGTATTTTAAATAAGGAACAATTTCAAAGCGTTCCTTCTGAATTAAAAACGATATATGCTGTTTTATAAATATGTATAGGCACTTATATAAAACTAATGAAAAAACGATTGAAAATGTTGTCTTGGTGTTAATAAGAACAGGAACTTTTTAAAATATACCAGCAGAAAGTAACGGGAGTATGCATGTTCTGCACAGAAACGGATAACGAATTTATTCATTAGACCAGTATTCGCGTTTTCGCATTTTCGCATGATAGTATAACGCGAAAGGCGACGCGAAGACGCGAAAATGTTTTCGTGTTTTCGAATCGCGTTTTCGCATTTCGCGTCGGGTTTTCGGGTTTTCGCGTTTCTACTATAAAACGCCACGATATGCTTTTCGCAAGACTTTGAAGCCCATAAATGAGGAAACTGTCTCATTCTGTCACAACAGCAGCTTCAGTTTACTTTAGCAAAATGGTGTGAACATCTCTTGGCATAAATATACGGTCAGTCTGCTCGGATATGTGTTCCCTGGTGTTTCATTTAGAAGATTTATGGGGCCGGTGTCAGACCTCCAAACTTGGTTTTTCACAAAAATGTCTCCCGGACAGCTTAACAACGCCACAGATCCTGATGAAAAGAGGATGCGAGCACAGGCGACTTGCATTTTAGTCTAATTTAACCAAACATCGTCGCCGCCGACGTCTCCTGTCGGCCCCGTATGGACATTATCTGGCAGCTCGTCAGTGGTTTCGGCATGTTTTTGCTATCGAGCTCAGGTTTTCATCTCCAAAGTAATGTATGACGGTCTAAGCTCGACGTATTGTGCCATGAAGGTGTAGCGTAAACCGTAAACACGAAAGATAGTTCGCTGATTCAAAGTGTCGATCGCAATACAGTTCTTGTAATAATCTAATCTTACCTCTCAACAAAATGCCACTAGGGCGCGTCTCAGGAATGCATACGGGAGGAACATTATAGTTCGCGTTAGGGCAGAGTTTGATGACTAGTATGCAAGAGAAAAAATTAATGCACCTCTTCGTCAGACTCGCATGTTGAGGAATTTTCTTCAATTCATTCTGTGAAAACCATAGCCCATCATCCAAGCTCCTTAGATTTCAAGTTCATGGAACACTTATTGAAGGCGACGATTCGTTTATTTGCGGCCAGGGCTGTTCACATGATACATTTGAAGCAATAGCATGGATAGGAAGCAGCGTATCTGTGTGGCCTGGTCATATTTTGGAGTATGTTTATATTTCCCGAGTACCTATGGTACTACCCCCCATTTCTTTTTCTTTTTATTCAAGCTCGACTGTATTATTGTGAAACTGTATGATTGGTAATGGTCTAGGGGAGATAACTAAGTGTTGCAATTCATCGCCTTGTGGGGCGTGACCCATCGCTAGGGATCGGGACATTGTGAATTGTTATACCCCATTCGCCACCGCATTGTTGATCGTGCAATGTTGCTCGCTCAACTGTACTGAGCATTTGTTATCATATTTCGCAGGTGGGTGTAATTCTACCAATCTAAATGTCGTAACTTGTAATCTAACATTCTGAAGATCTGAATTAAGTCGTTATTATATGACGACAATGCAGGAATTAGTCAGAAATAAGTCTTTTTGACTCCCCTCAGCATAACCACGTGCGCCATTGCAGTAATAGTATGGGGTTGTTGTTGTTAGACGATCATGTTGAAACGAGGTGTGTTCTATGCACAGCTTTCTGAGGTTTTTAGGTGAAGTCTTTATGACATTTCGAAAGCCTAAATAATTATTGTTAATAGAAATAATTATTCGTTTGACTGATTACTAAGAAATCACACAAAGTTGAGCATGTTCTAGTTTGGTGAAATAATCCAGAATTGTCTCCCTTGTTCTATATAATAGACATTGTAAACAACATTGGAATTGCTGAATTCTGCCATGTAGACTATAAAGTGAATATTATTTTTATTTCCTTTATATGTGAATACATTTTAAGTAGAGTGTAACTTGATAAGACAAAATATCTGTCTTCTTTGCAATAGTGATGCTTATTTTTATTTTTGATATTGTGAATTGTGATACCCGCTTCGCCACCGCATTGTTGATCGTGCAATGTTGCTCGCTCAACTGTACTGAGCATTTGTTATCATATTTCGCAGGTAACCAAACCTTGCCTGTGGGAACCAGCCAGGGAATGTAGAGCATGCAAACTCGGGACTAGAGAGAGACATATTATTATTTGCTGAGTTATTGAGCTATCCAGTAACCTATGTTGTGTTGAACTACCCGGTAACCTACGTTTAATTGAACTGCCCGGTAACCTATGTTATGCTGAACTATACTGTAAACTACGTTGTGTTGAACTACCCGGTAACCTACGTTTAATTGAACTGCCCGGTAACCTATGTTGTGTTGAACTACCCGGTAACCTACGTTTAATTGAACTGCCCGGTAACCTATGTTATGCTGAACTATACTGTAAACTACGTTGTGTTGAACTACCTGGTAACCTACGGTTAATTGAACTGCCCGGTAACCTATGTTGTGTTGAACCACCCAGTAAAGAAACATTTTGCTGAACTACCCGGTAAACTATATGGTGTTGGACTACTGTACTGTGTTGATTTATCCGATAAACGGCATTGGGTTTAAATATCCAGTGGACTGGTACTGTGTGTTGAAATACATGAAATGGTATTGCGTCAAATTAACCAATACAAGACCTGACTCTCCTTGTAAATAAATGTTCAAGTTTGGATTTCTTCAATTGAACTATCTGTGTTTTCGTCTCTATTATATCGGACAGTGAAATTGCCCGATATCCCGGGTTACATAATTTGGTGACCCCGACGTGATTCCCGGCTGATATATGATAGCATTGTGGCTGAACTAACTACGCTGTATCTGATGATAGATGATAGCTGACACTGACTAATTAAGCAGCGCTGTATCTGACGATTGCTGATAGCGAACATTCTGCCTGAAATATATACTCTGTTGTCTGCAGCTGGTTCCAATGAAGTGGAAATAAACTGTTCCAGTAGAAACTAGACTGTTGGGTTAATGTGTCAAGGGGACCTGCCGGCACCGTGATCCTTGCACCAGAACCGATTGACTTCTTGAGTGTGTTTTCCTGTATATGCCAATTACCAAGAGACTAATTGGAATAAACTGTTCATTATCTCTTGACTTTCATAGACGGGAGAAGTGCCTTTATTTCGAAATATAGGCTTGAACTGTAAATTGTGATTAGCACTATATTGCTACAGAAAGTAGTAAGTGGGTCCCTATGTCAAGTAGAAAGTAGTAAGTGGGACACTATAGTAACATATGGTAAGTGTGTTACTGGAAATACTGTGTGCAGATTGAAGCAATTTGTTCTGATTCTCGTCACTAGATTTCACTGTTGGTACATTTCTTTCATCTATTAGCATTGATGGTCATGCTTATGTGCTAATTTGTTCTCTTTCAGTTGTGCAACACTGTAGTGAATATTTGCTATTGTCCTTTTGTGACTGTTACTGTAGCCAGTGATCATGTCTGATTGTGCAATCCTACTATCAGGGTTGTCAGTAGCCCCATCCCCAGGTATTATATCCCAACGTTTCAAAAGTGTTGGAACTGTCAGAAAAACAGTCCAGATGAGGGATAGTTCAGGGACATTTACTGGACAACTATTTGTGGTGTTTTCAAGTGTCGATGAAGCTGTGAGTGCCCTCGATAACCTGAGAGAAATCCAAATTGGAATGGAAGTAGTCACTGTGTCCAAACCTAACACAGGACAACTAACACTTTTGGAATCTTTACTTAAACCAGATCCTGTTGAAGAATTTCAGAAGTTATTTCAGAACATGGATTCAGAGGCCAAAAAAAGGGCTCTGGAACACTTACCTGGTTTTCACATGAAGTCAACTACACCAGTTAGTAATCAGGATTCTTCTCATGTACAAGTAAACTTTGCTGCGAGAAATGATGGTATTAGTACTGCATCATCTGGATTGCAGCAATTAGTGCTGAACGATGCAGTTGGATACAGAGGCCGGAAACTTAGACTGTTTTCTGGTAAAAAACCAACGCCAAATAGTGAAAGTGACTTTGAGACATGGCGTCTTCTTGCCCAGCAGGTCTTAGATGACCCAATTATCAGTGACGGTGAGAAGAAGAGGACCTTAATTCAAAGTTTACTCCGTCCTGCCTTAGATGGGATACAGGCAGTGGCGAGGCTACCAAGCTCCACTGCAGAACAGGTCTTGGAATTACTGGAAAAGTTGTATGGTACAGTTGCGGATGGGGGTGAGTTGATGGTGAAGTTCCTTTGCACCTACCAGGAGGAGAAGGAAACTCCATCTGATTATCTTCAACGGTTGTACTTACTGATCATAGAAGCTGCAGAACGAAATGGTGTGAACATTACTGATGTTCCTTCACAGCTGTTAAGGCAATTCCTTAGAGGATGCCCAGACGAGGCCCTCATTGAGAAACTGGAGTTGGAGAAGTCTCTCCAGGATTCCCCTAATTTTCCGGATCTGCTGATTAAAATCAGAAAAGAAGAATGTAGAAGAACAGAGAAGAAACTGAGGCTGAAGAAAAAGGGTGTTACAATTCATTCTGCTAATGTAGCTGAGGTTCAAAGTCGTGAGGCTGAATGGAAACAAACCGCAATACAGCTACAACAGCAGCTGGATGATCTAAAGAAACAGAAGAAGGCTAAAGAAATAGAAACAGAACTTACCAAATCTGATCACCACTCTGGCGGGAGTAAGGGAAATAAAAGTAAGGGTCGGAAATCATTCTGTTACCGCTGTGGTTTGGACGGTCACATGGCTTACAGCTGTCAAAACCCATCCAACTCCGAAAAGGTACAAAGCCGACTACTGAACAGTACCAAACAAGTCAATCAGACAAAAAACTAGGTCAGGCGACCGAGGTGAGGCCACCGGAAGCCTGCCCAGGTAAGGGCCTCTTTGATGAAAAAGAAACCATTCAAACTGATTTGATTGGGAGTGCAAACGAGATTGATGTGTTGGTGAATGGGAAACAGTGTCATTCCCTTTTGGACACAGGGTCCATGGTGACTACTATTTCTGAAACATTTTGGAGGAAGAATATGAACACCCTTCCTCTGAAAGACCTTAAGGATATTCTACAGATAGAAAATGCAGGTGGACATTTGCTACCGTACTTAGGATTTATTGAACTTGAAGTGAAGTTACCTGTTGACATACTAGAAGAAGCTATTTGTGTACCTGTGCTTGTTGTTCCAGAGACTCCCTATAATAGCCGAGTTCCCTTGCTTGTGGGAACAAACGTGCTACGTACTCTTCAAGAACAGCTCCAAGAGAAGTGTGGAACCAGGTTTCTCCAGCGTCCATTACCAAGTGCAATTGGAATGGCAATCAAAGTCTTCCAGTTACAGAAACGGCACATGATAAGATCCAAAAACACATATGCAGATGTGAAATTACAGACTACCGTAACGATACAGAGTGGGCAGACCTGGGTAGTAGAAGGACACACCCGTCTTATAGTTCCATTTGCTTCTGGGATCGCAGTCACGGAGGAAGCAAAGGGAATACCAACAGGAATATCTATCCTCCCTGGAGTTATGAATTTCTCAAGTGATCTTAAACATGTTCCAGTCAGTATATGCAACACCAGTGCTAAGACTGTAACTTTGCCAGCGGGAACACGCATCTGTAGTTTGAAACCAGCGAAAGTTGAGAATTTCACTCAGACTGATGAAGGTGCAAATGAGACTGAGGAATTCCTGAACAAGTTTTCCTTTGGAGATTCCGATGTAGATCTAACAGGTTTGACAACCCTGTTACTTGAGTGGAAACATGTTTTCTCCTTATCGGACACTGACCTTGGGAAAACAGATATTGTGAAGCACCGCATTGAACTGGATGATACCACCTCCTTCAAAGATAAACCAAGACGCATTCCACCTGCACTGTACGAAGAAGTGAGGCAACACTTGAACCAGATGCTGGAGTGTGGTGTTATCAGACCATCAAATAGCCCTTGGGCATCTAATGTTGTACTTGTCAGAAAGCCTTCTGGTGAGCTAAGGATGTGTATTGACTTTCGTCGTCTGAATAGGAGGACTGTCAAGGACTCTTATTATATTCCCAGAGTGGACGAAACGCTGGAGGCTGTGGCTGGTAGTTGCTGGTTCTCGACACTGGACCTGAAAAGTGGCTACTGGCAGGTTGAAATGGACGAGGAACATAAAGCTCGGACTGCCTTCAATGTGGGACTGCTTGGATTTTTTGAGTGTAACCAAATGCCATTCGGGCTCACAAATGCCCCAGGAACATTTCAGCGCCTTATGCAGCAGGTGATGGGTGACCTACATCTTAAAGGAGTACTGGTTTATCTTGACGATATTGTGGTGTACTCAAAGACTGTAGAGGAGCACTTTCAGATACTGAAGAAAGTATTTGCTAAACTTGCTGAGGCGGGACTGAAGCTCAAGCCATCTAAGTGTCGTTTCCTGGAGAAGAAACTCAAGTTCTTGGGACATATAATCTCTGAGGATGGCATAGAATGTGACCCTGAGAAAACCAAAGTACTGAAAGATTGGCCTGTTCCAGTAAATGTAACCGAGGTACAGAAATTTCTTGGTTTTGCCGGTTTCTACAGAAAGTTTGTCCAGGACTTCTCCAAAATTGCCAGACCACTGACATCCTTGCTAGTTGGAACTGATGCATGTAAGAAGAAGTGTGGAAGACGCAAGACACCGTCACCGGAGCAGTGGGCCTGGGGTCCTGAGCAACAGTTTTCCTTTGAGGAACTGATTTCCTTGTTGACATCTCCTCCAGTATTGAGCTATCCAGACTTCACGCGGCCATTCCTTCTCCGTATTGACGCGAGCAAGCTGGGCCTGGGAGCGGTGCTTTGCCAAGAACAAAGTTTAGGCCCGCCACGTGTTATTGCTTATGGTAGCCGAGCGTTGAGGAAGCCAGAGCTGAACTACAGTACCCATAAGCTGGAGTTCCTGGGATTGTATTGGGCTGTCACCAAGCGATACCACGACTACTTGTATGGCGCCAAGTTCATTGTAACAACAGACCACAACCCACTCACCTATGTCAACACGACTGCCAAACTTGATGCTGCTGGACACCGGTGGCTGGCGGAGCTAGCCACGTACAACTTTGAGATCTTCTACAAACCAGGCCGACATAATACAGATGCAGACTGTTTGTCGAGGATACCTCGTCGTACCGATTTGGATGACATGGAACATGTTCCCACTGATGTGATTCATGCCCTGGCTGACAGGGATACTGACCAAGAAGGACTGATGGATTGCATGTGTCTGAGTCTCCAGGCCATTGATCCTATGCCAGATGCATCTCCACTCAATGTTGACTGGGAGAAGGAGCAATCAAATGACCCAGTGATCCAACCTGTTAGACGGTTTGTGCAACAACAGATAAAGCCTTCTCCAGCGGAGTCTCGGTCATTGCCTCCAAGTTCACAGACTTTGCTAAAACAGTGGAATAAGTTGGAAATCAAGGATGGTGTCCTTTACCGTGAAGTGACTGTAAATGATGAAACAAAACTTCAGCTGGTTCTTCCTGCTTCTTTCAGAGACTCCGTATTTCACCATCTACACAGTGAAATGGGACACATGGGCATTGAGAGGACACAACGCCTGTATCAGGAACGTTTTTATTGGCCAGGAATGGCACAAGAGGTGGAGCGTCGTATGAAGACATGTGGCAGATGTCTTCGAGCCAAGGCACCTCATATCCCTGAGATTGCACCTCTGACAACAATATCCACAAGCCAACCGCTTGAATTGGTTACAATGGATTTTTTAGGACTGGAGGATTCGAAAGGTGGTTTCAACAGTATACTCGTCATCACGGATCACTTTACCAAGTATGCTGTAGCTATTCCCACGAGAAACCAAACTGCAAAAACTGCAGCACAGCAATTCTACGAACATTTCATAGTTCATTATGGTTTCCCAGAACGGATCCATTCCGATCCAGGCAAACATTTTGAGAGTACTGTGCTTCGTAATCTCTGCGAACTGGCCGGAGTAAAAAAATCGAGAACTACTCCCTACCACCCGATGGGTAATGGAATCACTGAAAGGTTTAACCGCACTCTACTGGGAATGCTGCGATGTATGGCTGAGGACAAGAAGGCAGATTGGAAAAGCTATGTTTCTTCCATGACTCATGCATACAACTGCACCCAACATGATTCAACTGGTTTCAGTCCATTCTACCTTATGTTTGGAAGACAGCCGCGTCTACCAATAGATGTCATTCTGAA